>JZKD02S0089952.1:0-24977 GCA_000966675.3 Picea glauca | reverse complement strand
ACAAAGAGAAGTATTTCTTGCATGTTATTCTGTGTATGTTAATGAATGTCTTTATGTGTTATGATATGCTATAGATGTATGTTAGATGTGCATTTGCAGGTTAAAGACAGAAGTCGTTGTTTGTTGGGTTCTTTGATTCTAGGTCTGGGTTCTTTGTGGCTTCATGCAAGAGGTTGCATGATAGAACACTGTGGGTTCTGTAAGCCAATGCATCGAGTGCACTTCTGAATTCTACGGAATTTTAGACAGAGATGGGCCAGGAGGGCACACCAGTTGAAGTCTTAGACCCAGGGAGAATTCTCAAGGTTGTTGAACACCTTGAAGGAGAAACTGTGCAGAGGAGAGCACAGAGGAGGAAGACAAAACACCTGAGGTTCTGTAGAGCTCTGCCAGGAGGGCATCGAACATGTGCAAGAGGTGCATGGAAGGAACTCTATTTCGAGTTCACTAAGAAGACAGGGTCACCGAGGATTCTGTAGAAGCTCTGCTAGGAGGGCATCGAGCGAGTGCAAGGAGTGCACTGACAAGAACTTTGTTTTGAGTTCAGAGAAGAGAAGTGTCAAAGGAAGACCTTCACAGGGTTAATGAACACCCTGTAGGCTCAGCAAGGAGTGCTTGAGTAGGAAGTTTCAAAAGAGGGCACTTCAATCCCTTCAAGGAGAGAAAGGGACAGCGACACTTTGAGGTCAGAGCTACAGGAAAAGCTTAGGACAGATAGAGTAGTTGTGTGCAGGGACTCTGCAAGGAGTGCAGTAGTCGAGAACCTCTTCGAGGTTTAGCATTGAAAAATCCTTGAAGGGACAATGCCTTTGCACACAGAGCTATAACTGCAAGGAATTGTAGAGGCCGAGAATCCCTTAAGAGAGTTCAGAGTTTGAAAAAGATCAGGAGGGAAAGCATCCTTAGAACGCAAGCAGGAGCTGAGGATTCAGGATTCGTAGAGGAAGCAAAGGCCGAGGCCTTTGAAACTTTGTAAATATTCCAAGGGGAAGGAAGAAGCGTGAGCTCAGGAGGGAGCACAACTGCCATTGGATCGGGCAGAGAAGAAGATCTAGACCGTCAAGCGTCCAGGAGGAAACCGTCGGGGTTTCGGATACTGGGAACTTGAGGAGGAAGAGTCGCGAAACAGGAAGTCCCGACTCACGAAATCCTGAAAGCATATTGAATATCCAATAGGAGGACATGTGGTGAGCGGTTAAGGTTTCGGGGAAATTCCCGAAAGGACTATTTCGGCATTTCAGCTACTTGAGATACAAAGGGTAAGAGTTCGGGACTCTTAACCCATGAAATCCTAAAAGGATCTGAGCCGTCGGATCAGGGGAGGCTATGAGTCGTTGATCTCCCTTTGGAGTGGAAGACTGACATTTCGGGGTTCGATACTTCGGTATTTTGGATACTGGGAGTTTGAAGGGTCAAGGATCATTGCAACCTTGCATCACGATTCTCCGAATCACGAAACCCCGAAAACATTCGGAGGCTAAGGGAGGGCCCAAAGCCGTTAAACCCATTTCGACATTTTGAAAATTCGAGTTTCGGCATTTCGGAAGTTTCAAGGACAAGGAGTCGGGGCGCTTTGTTTTGAAAACCTCGAAGTCACGAAACATGGCATATCCTTGGAACAGGGCTGCAATCAAATTTTGGCATTTCAGGGTTTGGATTTTCGGTGATCTCGAAGATAAGGAACCGGGGATCTTGGTGTTGAAACCCCGGAAGTCGCGAAACATGACGTGTATTTAGAGAAGGGTTGTGGTCACGGAGGACGCAGTCACATAGACCGAGATTTCGGCATTTCAGCATTTCGGGTTTCAGAGATTGCAGAGTCAAGATACTCGACATCTGGATTCGTGAAGTCGAGAAACCCAAAATCCCTTTTCGAGAAGAGGTCGTGATTGTATTTGGTGGCCATGGGCAGGTGAAAGCTCGCACCTTGTGCATGTGTGCCAGGTGGGGTTTTTCGGGGAAGGACCTATGGTTCAAATTTGTGGGTTTCTAGTGAGGGCTCGAAAGAACTAATTCGGTTATGCGGATTCAAAGAAGAACGATCCTATGCAGATCAGGGCCCGAGGGAAAGTGGGTCTACGTCATGTGACAGAGGTGTTTGTTGTATGGTTGTTGGTACACCAACAACTAATTTATTACGTCGAGGTCTCCTCAGACTTACTGGTTCTTGTGGAACAGTAAGGTCACATTATGTTTTCACTGCAAAATTGGCTGGCTCCTTAGGCTGACCAGTCATTGGTACTTTGACAATTTTATATCCTGCTTGAAAATAAATACCACCACATTGGTAGCACATGTGCTCTTCATTTTCCTTCACAACAGTTGCTTTCTGAGCTAGTATTCCCAAAGTTGAATTATCTGTGTACTTTTGCTGAGCAATCTGCAAGTCCTTTGTTAGGGAATCCAATTGTGCTTTGAGATGCTCATTTTCTTTCCTTAGTTCAACAATTATGGCATTTTCAATACCTTGTATTTTATTTTCAATCTGAGAAAATAGTTGGGCCAATGGCACATCATCGTTATCCTCTCTAGTTGTTGTAACTGGTTCTTGTGTAGCAATTACTTCTGTGATGGTTGGTTCTTGTGTGTCAGCCTCTTCCTCTTTAGCTGGTTCTTGTGTAATAGCTAAGTTGAGGGAAGAGGTTGGATCTTGTGTAACAACCTCGTTTTGAACAACTAAGGATAATGGGTGAAGAATGGGCACTGTCGTCTCCATATTTGTCCATCCAACTGCAGCTTCAACAAATCTTGCTGACCTAGTTCTCCTCTTAGGTAATGTAGATACAAAAACAAAAGATTCCCGCTTAGTTTTAGGAGAAGAAGGTTGTTCTTCAATAATCAAGTTGGAAGAAGGAGGAAGTTCTTCAAAAATTAGGCTAGAAGAAGGAGGGAGTTCTTCCACAATCATACAAGGAGGAAATTCTAGGATGTTGGGGTTTGGTAATATCTGTACATTGTCACCTGATGAATGATACATAGAATCATCAAGCAGAGTCGATGATTCTGGTGCAACTCATTGACATTCTGTCTGCAAGGATAAAATAGTGTCTTGGAATTCCTTGCACAAGGTGAAACCATGAATTCGTACTTCCATAAAATTAGTTAGCCTCTCACTTAGACTGGTATCATTGATATCAAAATATGGAAGTGTCTGAGTATCAGGAAGAGTAGGACACTCTATCGCAACAACTCTGTGAATATATTTATGAGATTTCCTTCTAGATCAACGTTTTATTTTTTGAGGAAATTCAGTGATAGTGATAGTAGGGGTTTGAACCTCTTTTACAACGACAGGAGGGTTCTAAGTTGTTGTTGGCTCAACATTAGAAGTAGTTGTCATGCTGTCAGTTATAGTTGGGGCCTGAACTTCTATGGCAATGGACTTTTTTGAGCGAGTTCGCTTCCTCAGTAAAGTAGAAATAGGAGAAAAAGTTGCCCTTTTCTTAGCTTTAGGTGTAGGAGCAAGATCTATAACAAATTTTGTGGTGGCCAAGGTCTAAGGCTCGTGAGGCTCAATTACCTCTATAGCAATAGGGTTGGGTTCTCCTGATTGAACATTGTCGAGGCGTTTCTGAGCTGTATGGGAGGTGTTTTTGATTTTGTGTTTGGTATTTGGAGTGGTCTTATGGGGAATTACAGTTGAGGTATTAACTGCTGGTGCAGTTGAAGGCACAGGAGTTGATTGTTCTATGTTGGCTGTAATAGCGAGTGCAACAGTTGACTGGTCTAGGTTGGCTGTAACAACGAGCGCAGAAATGGGTTGTTCAGGGTTGGCTATTACAACAGGCACAGTAGGTGGCATAGGCACTTCAAGTAATGGGTCGTGAGGAAGTCCCATTCCGTTATGAATCAACAAGCCTATGAGTCTATGATTGGAAAGACAACTCATGGGGTGCTTGGATAATTTGACGAACTGAGCCATATTAAGTAAAGATTGAAGAATATAACAAGGAATGTTGATTAATTTATGATGTATCAAATGGGATAGTATGATAAAATCAGAAAAGTAAACAACTTTGTATCGTCCTTCGCAGGTAATGTACCTTTTGATAAATTCTGTGACTTTCCCCCAAGGTGCTGGTAAGGAATTGATATCGACACCTGGGCCCTTGGTCTACACTTGCTCCTTGTCCATGAGAAAACCCTTATGTGCATTGGGAAGGTGGAATTTTATGTTAAACCATATTTCTCCTGTGGTCAACAACCCTATCATAGCAGCCACAGTTTCTTTTGTCAATGTAATTCTCACCCCATTCACCATTGAATACCCTTCTGTGAGATTCTAACTGAACTGCAACACCTCGGCTTCATTAAACCTCTGCAGCTTCTTGAAATAAGGAATCCATCCACCCTGTAGAAAAAATTGGTAAACATCTGGGTGTAGCAGCAATGCATCCAGATTTTCCGGCTCATATCTCACAGGTGATCCTCCCATGACGTGGTTTTGAGTCTTAATAGTCACAAAGGAGGAGAAACCAACACCTCACTAGAGTCAAAACAATTTCAAATGAGGATTGCATAAGGAACACATTGTCTCAGCGAAAATAAGTGTGGTCGAAAAGGTGGCAGAGGTGTTTATAAAATGAGATTTTGAGATTATGTCGGCATGGATGTATTCCCCCCCCCAACTAATTTGATTGTCTCATGGTGCAACGAATTTAGGACAATCGACAAATAAGCATTGAAACTTTCTTTCATATCTTCATCACTTGGACATGTAGGATTAGTAATTGTACCTCATAACTTACCGCACGAACCAATATGTCAGAGTAATTGCAATATCCAACCACCATCCAATCCGTGTGAAATAGTTGTCATGATGAGAGATGGCTCTGGAATGTGAGAAATTATGAGATGACAAGTGGATCAGGTGTGGAGTCCTTTCGTTGGTCAATCCATTGGAAATCATCGAATATGAAATCATGAAATGATGAGGTAGCCTTTTCTTTCATAGAGAGAAAAAAATAGTAGTGGAGCTGACAAAATAGCAATGTTTCAGAGTGGAAAAGATTAATGGAGTATCAACATAGAGAAGTGGTGAAAAAGAGAATATAACGGTCGGCGTATCGACATGTATTGTGGCTAGATGGTGGAATTAGGTGTAGCAGTATGTAAATTGGCCAATTTGTCGTAAAAGAGTGTAACAACATGCAAGGCAACAGATTCGGCAAAAGGTGTAACGACATGGAAATCGGTGATGTGGTTGGCAGATGGTCATGTGGTTGGAAAATGGTGTAACGACACATGGTGCAACGACATGGAATGTGGTCGGAAAATAGTGTAACAAAACATGGTGTAACAACATATGGTGTAACAACATATGGTGTAATGACATATGGTGTAAGAACATATGCTGTAATGGCATGGAACCTCTCCGAACACAGAATCACTTAGTTTTTAGGAAGTTTTACAACTTCCAGAAACTAATCCTTGGGCTTCTTCTGTTGTAATCTACCTTGTTTTCATTTAATTGATCTACACACAAGCAAATACTTGATACCTTTCTAGGCTGAATTTATTAGAAAGAAAAAGAGAAAATAGAAAAATGAAATGCGTTAAGCAAAATAAAAAAATTTCAAATTTGCACAATTTATTTATATACAAGTTTTTATTGAAAGAAAAAAGTTCTAAGGTTCAGAAGGGGAAGGAGAAGACTTCATTCCCTTTAAAAATTGATAACTTGTATCAGCTGTACATCTCAATTTAAATTCTTCCTTGGAAAGTGGATGTTAATACAGATGCAAGCGATGACAATTTGCATGTAACTGTGTATTGGATCCATCAATAGTTATTAACCTAACTGTCCCATTGGGAAAAATAGTGTCTACCTCGTAAGGTCTCAACCATATTGTACATAGTTTACCCTGGAATTCCTTGAAGCACGAATCGTATAACAGAGCCCAATCTCCTTTTTGGAATAATATCTTCTTGATGACTTGGTCATGCCAATTGTTTCTCTGCTATTGAATTACTATGGTTTGATGAATATCATCCAAACGCTTTTCATCAAGCTCATTGAGTTGTTGCAGTCTGGCCTTCTGTGCTATAGTCAAGTCGAGGTTGACTACTGATGCAGTTCTTAAGGTTTTTATTTTGAATTCAATGGGAAAAACAGGGCTCTTTCCATATACTAGCTCATAAGGAGAAAAACCAGTTGTGTTCCTCCAAGTAGTTCGGTAAGCCCACAGAGCTTCATGCAATCTGTCAAACCAATCCCTACAATGTTCCCTCACTGTTTTAGTAAGAATATCTTCTATGACTTTGTTGGTACTCTCCACCTGGCCATTACCTTGTGGATGGTATGGAGAAGTTGTTCTATGTAAAACATGATATTTACTGAGTAGGGCTTCAAACTTATGTTATGTGAAAGGGGGTCCCCCATCAGTTACTAATTCTCTGGGAACTCCAAACCTAACAAAGATATCTTCAAACAAGAATGCTAAGATAGCTTCTTCTGAGGCCCTAATGAGTTCTTTTTCTTCCACCCACTTGGTCATGTAATCGATATAGACCAATATATAGACTTTCTTATTATAAGGTGGGTTAATGGGCCCTACAAAATCTATGGCCCATCTCTAAAAAGGCTCTAACATTACTTGATTATGAAGAGGCATCTCATTCCTATGATTTGGCTGACCCATGCATTGGAAACTGTCACAAGTTTGGACATACTTTTTGGAATCTTGAAATATGGTTGGTGGGCTAGAAATAGCCCATCCTTAAAATTTTATGCCCAGTCCTTTTATCAGCGAAATGACCCCCACAAGGCCCATCATGGAAAGCTTTAAGAAGATCATAAACTTCATCATCCCTCACACATCTCCTAATTTCTTGATCTAGGCCTGTGTAGAAAAGGTATCCCCCTATCCAACTATACTGAGTACTCTTCTAAATAATATTCCTTCGTTCTCGGGGAGATAGATGTGGAGGTACCTTCCCTGCAACCAAATAATTAACAATGTCTGCATACCAAGGTGAGTGAGCAGATACTGCAAACAAATTTTCATCTGGGAAGGAATCATCTACAAGTGAATTATCATCATTTATATGCAATCTTGAGAGAAAATCAACAACCACATTTTCTTTTCCTGGTCTATCTACTATAGTGATGTCAAATTCTTGTAATAGTAACAACCATCTTGTTACTCGAGCATTAGTAATAGGTTTATTCATCAAATATTTAATTGATGTATGATCAATATGAATAAAAGTAGGATAACCAGTGACATAATGCCTGAATTTATTGATTGCATAAACTACTACCAAGAATTCTCTTTCAGTAATGGTATAATTTAACTCAGCAGGGGCCATGTTTTTGTTGATATAGTAGATAGCATAGGGTTATTTATCCTCTTATTTCCCTAGTACTGCACCAATTGTAGTATCTAAGGCATCTGAAGAAATGTGAAAAGGAAGAGTCGACCCTCTCAAAATGGGAGCTGTGGACAATTTTTGTTTCAGATCTGCAAAAGATAATTCGCAATTGTCAGCCCAACGAAAGTCAACATATTTTCTTAATAGGAAAAACAAGGGAGAGGCAAGTTTGGAATTTTTTTTAATGAATCTCCTGTAATATCCAGCATGCCCTAAAAAAATTCTTACCCCTTTCTGAGTTGATGGAGTTGGAATGTCCAAAATTACCTGGATTTTGGCTAGATCTACCCGAATTCCTGCATAAGAAATGAAGTATCCCAACACCACACCTCTGCTCATCATCATATGGCATTTTTCTGTACTTAAAGAAAGATGAGATTGTATACATCTTTTGAGTACTTTTTCTAGATTAGACAAAGCTTCATCTAAATCAATACCATAAGGTGTAAAGTCATCCATGAATATCTCCATAGAGTCATTCACCATATCAGAAAAAATACCAATTACAGCTCTCTGGAAAGTGGTTGGTGCATTACACAAGCCAAATGGGAGAACCTTGTAGGAAAATGTACCCCAAGGGCTAGTAAAGGTGGTCTTATCTTGGTCCCGTGGAGCAATTTTTATCTATCTATAGCCACTGAATCCATCTAGGAAAGAGAAAAATTTCTTCCAAGCTAGGTTTTCTAGAACCTGATCAATAAATGGCAGAGGGAAATGATCCTTCTGCGTGGCCTTATTCAGGGATCTATAGTCCACACACACTCTCCACTTACCATTATTTTTGGGTACAATAACCAACGGTGAAACCCACTCGCTGTCTGATATAGGGTAAATGAATCCTGCATTGAGAAGTTTCTGGAGTTCCTCCTTAACAATTTCTTCAAGGTTTGGGTTCATCCTCCTTTGGGGTTGGCAAATGGGTCGACATTATTCCTTGATGTATATATGGTGGGTGCATAGTTCAGAGGAAATTCCTTTCATATCCATGTAATCCCAGGTGAATGTTTCCTTATGTTCAATCAGTAATTTCATCAATCGGCGAGTTTCAACAGTAGATATATTGGGGTTGATGTTCAGGGTTTTTCCAGGTTCAATTTCAACAACGATGCTTTTAGAGCTGAATTTAGGAAATAATTTAGATGTTGTTGTTTTAGCATCTGCTATTACAGTGTTTTCTGTGTCAGCATTTTCTATTACAATGTTTGTTGTTTCAGTTGAATCAATTTGATTTACAACAGTGTCAAAGAAAATTTCTGGGCTCATCTCTTCCTGGGAAATAGGGTCGAAGACTCTAATCAATCGATGGTGTGTGCTCTATGTAAAAACAGAGGGGTCATAGATAAAGTAGTTGATTAACTCATCCTCTATCTCGTCTTCAAAACTTAGTGATTTTCCTATGGTTAACATAGGCAGAGCACTTTCATCCTCCATGTCCATCCATAAAGAATTTTTGGGTTCCACACTGGGTGTAGCATGAGGATACAAGGTAAGGTTTTTTTGTGTCATAACCATCAGAGATGGCCATGGAACCATATCTACAACCAATCAAAGCATCAACTGTAGCTAACCATGGTCTTCCCAGAATTAGAGGGTGCCCCCCAGACGGGTTTTGGGTTGCAAAACAAAAAAATCAATAGGATACTCCCATGAATCAACTGAAATGACTAAATCATTGATTACTCCTTCTGGTTTGATGGTAGAATGATCAGTTAATTCTAGAATAGTAGGAGTAGGTCGGACTTGTGTTCTGAGTTGCAGCAATTGTGTAGTTTCTATTGGCATAATGTTAATTGTTGCCCCTAAGTCAACTAACACATGGGGAATAGATGTTTGTCCAATTTTTATAGTGATTGTAGGGTTTCCTGGGTCGCCATATTTAATAGGTGGGGTTTTGCCTAACATTAGTTCAGACAAATCCCCCACTACATGTACTGTGAGGGGGTCCCTAGGTTTTCTTCCAGGTCTTATGATATAGAGATCTCTTACAGTCTTGGCATAAATAGGGACATCTCTTATCACTTGCAATAGTGGAATATTAACATGCAGATTTTGCAATTCTCCTAAGAGATTGAAGGATGGTAATTCCACAGTTTTGGTAATTTCCAGTCTTTCAGGGAATGGGGGGTTTGGTGATTCTATAATAGGTTGGTCAATTTCTTCTGTATCAGTAGATGGTTTTTCCCCTGATTCCTTTTATGATTCTGAATATGGAGCATCTTCAATTATTGGCTCGACTATTCTCTCTGATCTTAATTTTACTTCATCACTAGGCATAGGAGTAATAGACAAGGTTGGCACATTTTGTATATCTATGTTTTAAACGACCTTATTATTTGGGTTTGGTTTAGGTTGCACATGTATATGAGGTCGTAAGGAAGGATTGTTTTGTGGGGCATTGGGAGGTAACTGCAGTTGCTGCTACTGGTACTGGGGTTGGAACTGTTGTTGATAGGGGTTCGGTTGGTGATGGTTTTGATAACTGAGCTGTTGTTGAGGGCCCCAATATGGGTTCCATTTCCCATGGTGATTTTGTTGTTGGGGCATAGGTAACCATGCATTGGGATCCTGATAAGAGGGTGGCATCTGATTTGGAGGGGGGGCATTCATCTGGCCATATGGAAGCTGATTGTTCCAATAATTAAGTGTTATAGGAGAGAATTGAGAATTCATACCTTGACCTCTTGGCTGCCATTGTNAAATAGTATTCCTTCGTTCTCGGGGAGATAGATGTGGAGGTACCTTCCCTGCAACCAAATAATTAACAATGTCTGCATACCAAGGTGAGTGAGCAGATACTACAAACAAATTTTCATCTGGGAAGGAATCATCTACAAGTGAATTATCATCATTTATATGCAATCTTGAGAGAAAATCAACAACCACATTTTCTTTTCCTGGTCTATCTACTACAGTGATGTCAAATTATTTTAATAGTAACAACCATCTTGTTACTCGAGCATTAGTAATAGGTTTATTCATCAAATATTTAATTGATGTATGATTAGTATGAATAAAAGTAGGATAACCAGTGACATAATGCCTGAATTTATTGATTGCATAAACTACTGCCAAGAATTCTCTTTCAGTAACGGTATAATTTAACTCAGCAGGGGCCATGTTTTTGTTGATATAGTAGATAGCATAGGGTTATTTATCCTCTTGTTTCCCTAGTACTGCACCAATTGCAGTATCTAAGGCATCTGAAGAAATGTGAAAAGGAAGAGTCGGCCCTCTCAAAATGGGAGCTGTGGACAATTTTTGTTTTCGATATGCAAAAGATAATTCACAATTGTCAACCCAATGAAAGTCAACATCTTTTCTTAATACGAAAAACAAGGGAGAGGCAAGTTTGGAATTTTTTTTAATGAATCTCCTGTAATATCTAGCATGCCCTAAAAAACTTCTTACCTCTTTCTGAGTTGATGGAGTTGGAATGTCCAAAATTACCTGGATTTTGGCTAGATCTACCTGAATTCATGCATAAGAAATGAAGTATCCCAGCACCACACCTCTGCTCATCATCATATGGCATTTTTCTGTACTTAAAGAAAGATGAGATTGTATACATCGTTTGAGTACTTTTTCCAGATTAGACAAAGCTTCATCTAAATCAATACCATAAGGTGTAAATTCATCCATGAATATCTCCATAGAGTCATTCACCATCTCAGAAAAAATACCAATTACAGCTCTCTGGAAAGTGGTTGGTGCATTACACAAGCCAAATGGGAGAACCTTGTAGGAAAATGTACCCCAAGGGCTAGTAAAGGTGGTCTTATCTTGGTCCCGTGGAGCAATTTTTATCTATCTATAGCCACTGAATCCATCTAGGAAAGAGAAAAATTTCTTCCAAGCTAGGTTTTCTAGAACCTGATCAATAAATGGCAGAGGGAAATGATCCTTCTGCGTGGCCTTATTCAGGGATCTATAGTCCACACACACTCTCCACTTACCATTATTTTTGGGTACAATAACCAACGGTGAAACCCACTCGCTGTCTGATATAGGGTAAATGAATCCTGCATTGAGAAGTTTCTGGAGTTCCTCCTTAACAATTTCTTCAAGGTTTGGGTTCATCCTCCTTTGGGGTTGGCAAATGGGTCGACATTATTCCTTGATGTATATATGGTGGGTGCATAGTTCAGAGGAAATTCCTTTCATATCCATGTAATCCCAGGTGAATGTTTCCTTATGTTCAATCAGTAATTTCATCAATCGGCGAGTTTCAACAGTAGATATATTGGGGTTGATGTTCAGGGTTTTTCCAGGTTCAATTTCAACAACGATGCTTTTAGAGCTGAATTTAGGAAATAATTTAGATGTTGTTGTTTTAGCATCTGCTATTACAGTGTTTTCTGTGTCAGCATTTTCTATTACAATGTTTGTTGTTTCAGTTGAATCAATTTGATTTACAACAGTGTCAAAGAAAATTTCTGGGCTCATCTCTTCCTGGGAAATAGGGTCGAAGACTCTAATCAATCGATGGTGTGTGCTCTATGTAAAAACAGAGGGGTCATAGATAAAGTAGTTGATTAACTCATCCTCTATCTCGTCTTCAAAACTTAGTGATTTTCCTATGGTTAACATAGGCAGAGCACTTTCATCCTCCATGTCCATCCATAAAGAATTTTTGGGTTCCACACTGGGTGTAGCATGAGGATACAAGGTAAGGTTTTTTTGTGTCATAACCATCAGAGATGGCCATGGAACCATATCTACAACCAATCAAAGCATCAACTGTAGCTAACCATGGTCTTCCCAGAATTAGAGGGTGCCCCCCAGACGGGTTTTGGGTTGCAAAACAAAAAAATCAATAGGATACTCCCATGAATCAACTGAAATGACTAAATCATTGATTACTCCTTCTGGTTTGATGGTAGAATGATCAGTTAATTCTAGAATAGTAGGAGTAGGTCGGACTTGTGTTCTGAGTTGCAGCAATTGTGTAGTTTCTATTGGCATAATGTTAATTGTTGCCCCTAAGTCAACTAACACATGGGGAATAGATGTTTGTCCAATTTTTATAGTGATTGTAGGGTTTCCTGGGTCGCCATATTTAATAGGTGGGGTTTTGCCTAACATTAGTTCAGACAAATCCCCCACTACATGTACTGTGAGGGGGTCCCTAGGTTTTCTTCCAGGTCTTATGATATAGAGATCTCTTACAGTCTTGGCATAAATAGGGACATCTCTTATCACTTGCAATAGTGGAATATTAACATGCAGATTTTGCAATTCTCCTAAGAGATTGAAGGATGGTAATTCCACAGTTTTGGTAATTTCCAGTCTTTCAGGGAATGGGGGGTTTGGTGATTCTATAATAGGTTGGTCAATTTCTTCTGTATCAGTAGATGGTTTTTCCCCTGATTCCTTTTATGATTCTGAATATGGAGCATCTTCAATTATTGGCTCGACTATTCTCTCTGATCTTAATTTTACTTCATCACTAGGCATAGGAGTAATAGACAAGGTTGGCACATTTTGTATATCTATGTTTTAAACGACCTTATTATTTGGGTTTGGTTTAGGTTGCACATGTATATGAGGTCGTAAGGAAGGATTGTTTTGTGGGGCATTGGGAGGTAACTGCAGTTGCTGCTACTGGTACTGGGGTTGGAACTGTTGTTGATAGGGGTTCGGTTGGTGATGGTTTTGATAACTGAGCTGTTGTTGAGGGCCCCAATATGGGTTCCATTTCCCATGGTGATTTTGTTGTTGGGGCATAGGTAACCATGCATTGGGATCCTGATAAGAGGGTGGCATCTGATTTGGAGGGGGGGCATTCATCTGGCCATATGGAAGCTGATTGTTCCAATAATTAAGTGTTATAGGAGAGAATTGAGAATTCATACCTTGACCTCTTGGCTGCCATTGTCTTCTTTGTGTAATTATATAGACAACCTCTGCTTCCTCATTAGTTGCCTTCATTGATGCTTTTACACCTGGTAGAGAGGGACATTGGCTAGTAGCATGATCTAATTCACAAATAAGACATACCTGGACACTGTTCAGTGGGCACTCCCTTGGTGGATGTTTCTTTCTACATTTTGGACAGAAAATGCACAATGCTTGCTATGATTCTGCTTGTTTCTGTTTGACCTGCAAAGTGTCCATTTGTGAAGCAAAAGAGTTACTCATCTTTGTTTTGAAATTTTCTAATAGATTATCTATTTCTTCTCGTGTTTCTCCTCCATTGGATGATTTATGTACCCTTGAAAAAGTGGTATCCTTGGTAGTTGACTTATTCCTTGTAGATCCTCGAGAACATCTTTTACAAAGATCTACAATGTCATCATAGGATTCCTTAGATATATCTCCCTTGCCAAGCATATTCATCATATCTAAACAATCTTCTCTAACTCCTTTTAGCAAAATAGTTTTCAGAATGTCCTTACTCACATCCGGATGTCCAGACCTTTGTAGATTATACTGGAGTCACTCCACAAAATATTCAAGGGTCTCATCCTCCTTCTGAGACATCTTGAACAGTCCCTCTCTTCGTTCTCTTGTTCAGAAAAAACTACCTCATTTGTACCCATGTTGAAATGTTCTCTCCTCCAAGGCTCATGAACCATCTTAATGCATTACCCTTCAATGTAGTTGGGAATAGTTTAATCTTATGCATAGTGGTAGTGTAGTCATAGCTTCTACAAAAAATGTCAAATTCAAACAGAAACTCATCCAGATCCTCAGTAGACAATCCATGAAAATTTGGTAGAGATGAGAGAGGTATGTTTTTCATAGGAGCCATCCCTCGTGTGGGAACATCAGAAATAGGAAAGACCAGGGTAGAGATAGTATTTTCATTATTTACCTAATCTTTGTTGTTTTGTGGATTCTCATGGTGGAACTCTTCTTCATTATCCCCTTGATTTTCCATATGTGATCTTTCTCTCCGCTCAATACAGAAAGCATCCCACTCTTCTTTAGTGACTATTTGACCGTTGATCTGATAAACCGCTTCTTCTGGATTTTCCCTGTTCCGAGCTATACTTCCTTGATCTTCAATGTTCTCCAGTGTTGCTTGCTGATTTGTTGGTGACAATCTTCAACTTCGACTTTAGCTTCAACTTCATCCCTTGATGAAAATGATGTTTCAAGAAGGGGTATTTCTGATGACTGAGGATTACATCTTCTTGGAGGATATGTAGGGCGAAAAATAGATCCTGAAGAAGAATCTTCTCTGGCTATAATCTCATCAACAAAGGTTTGCCTTCCCAGTGTAGGATTTCTTCCTCCACGTCCTCAGGTACCTGTAGGGTTAGTATTTTGGCGGATACGTCCTCGTGTTCCTCGATTCATGCAGACTGTTCATTCCTTAGAAAGAAAACTAATGTGCTTACAAAAATCTATAATTATCTTCCCCGACAACGACGCCAAAATGTTGGGCACTTTAATTGTCTAAATAAATAGAAAATTAAGGTGTTCAATATTAATTGTCAACCCAGGGAAGTTTTGTTATTGCAATATAATTGTGCATAGTCTATGCTAGATTATGAAAGCATCATTAATCAAATTGCAGTAAGAAACTAAATTAAAAGGTTGAACACTAACACAAGTTGCCGACATAGCTGGAGCTTCTACAGAATTGAAATCACACTTGCATAATTGAAATCCTGAACTGATAGGTGTATAAGAATCTTGGATTATCTATCCTATTCTAACTTTCTATTTTATTCTTGCAGAAAGAAACCCTGTGCTACTTGCTGAAAGGAAACCTACTTAACTGCAGAAAATGAATTCACACTTTTGTTTTCAGAGATGAAATCTAATGCATGAAAGGAAGACAATTCTCCAGCAGTATCCAACAATTTACTCTAATTCTCATGAGACACACTGATGCATATTTAACATAAAGGAACTAACTGTAACAATAGATATATGCTAGAAATGCTAAACATATCAATTATCCAAAGTAAAGCAGTTAATCTAAAACAACAAAACAGAGTGGAGTCTGTGAGGAAGGTGGGCCCTTTCCTTGTCATTGAATCCACTCGGAAATAGACTACAGTAGGTTAAGGAAACTCTATTCGCTTTTATTAATTCGCCAAAAAGGTTCAGATACAATGTGTTATTCTTCACTCTCTGTTCACAGCTAAAAAATTCGGATACAATGATTAGAAAGGCTCTGATATTTAAAGACAGAGTCATTTAGTTCAAAATGGACTCAGAACAGCCTTGAGAATCCTTGATTCTCCAGCTGTTCATAAGATACAAGAGATCTTTCATATTCATCAAATTTTGAGAAAGAATCAGCGTGAGCCAAAATGTGTAACAACAGAGGATCATTCTTCAGGATTCAGCTTTCAGGATCGGTGGCCATCTGTTGCAGCGAGTGTAACAAATTTTAGGATTGGTGCACATCTGTTGCAGTTGGTGTAACAACTTCCAAGATCAGTGGGCATTTTTTGCAGCAAGTGTGACAGCTTGCAGGAAAGGTGCATGGTTGTTGAAGTTCGTGTAACAACATGCAAGACTAGTGCACAACTATAACAACCTTGTGTAACAACAACGATCTTTGTTCAAGACTTGGTTGTTCTACGCATTTGAGTCATTAATCGAATATTCATAGGTGAAATATGAGAAACATTACCAATCCACATGTTAAAGTGAATAAAACATAAAAGCAAGATTAATGATGCATACCTTGGGAAAAAGGGTCTTAGCAATCACCTCATATGCATTTAGCATAGAAAAGGTAGGGTTGAATGAGCAAAAGAGATGGTGAAAAGGGGACATTTATGGGTCCTAAAAGCAGCGGAGTACCCTTCACCCACATATGTTAATGAAAAAGGTGCTTGCCTTCCTCTGGCTCGTCTGTTTCACCAGGCTGGAGCTTAGTGGTAGCAACGATAGCACTAGGTTCTGCATCAATGATCTGTCTCCCCCTTTCTGGTTCTGACTCAAAGTCGGAACCCACATCTGATTCATAGTCTTTCACCTCAGCCACCAGCGACTGCTTCGAGCGGAAATCAACAGTGTTCTGCCAGGGGCTCTTATGGAAGTCGCACCACTTCCCGATATATTTCATTGTCTTTCCATTGTCCTTCTTTTCTTGCGGTCTGGACTGGTTGTCCTGAGGCGGTCTGTCTTTAATCTTTCCTTTGTTCTATAGGTTGGGGCCGCCCTTTCCTGGCTTTTGCTGTGCGGGGTTCCCAGGCCCAAATTGTCTTGTCTTTTGTTTGAGCTTCTACTCGATTTTGACGGCATATCGGTAGGTCGTTCCCANTCAGAAAAAATACCAATTACAGCTCTCTGGAAAGTGGTTGGTGCATTACACAAGCCAAATGGGAGAACCTTGTAGGAAAATGTACCCCAAGGGCTAGTAAAGGTGGTCTTATCTTGGTCCCGTGGAGCAATTTTTATCTATCTATAGCCACTGAATCCATCTAGGAAAGAGAAAAATTTCTTCCAAGCTAGGTTTTCTAGAACCTGATCAATAAATGGCAGAGGGAAATGATCCTTCTGCGTGGCCTTATTCAGGGATCTATAGTCCACACACACTCTCCACTTACCATTATTTTTGGGTACAATAACCAACGGTGAAACCCACTCGCTGTCTGATATAGGGTAAATGAATCCTGCATTGAGAAGTTTCTGGAGTTCCTCCTTAACAATTTCTTCAAGGTTTGGGTTCATCCTCCTTTGGGGTTGGCAAATGGGTCGACATTATTCCTTGATGTATATATGGTGGGTGCATAGTTCAGAGGAAATTCCTTTCATATCCATGTAATCCCAGGTGAATGTTTCCTTATGTTCAATCAGTAATTTCATCAATCGGCGAGTTTCAACAGTAGATATATTGGGGTTGATGTTCAGGGTTTTTCCAGGTTCAATTTCAACAACGATGCTTTTAGAGCTGAATTTAGGAAATAATTTAGATGTTGTTGTTTTAGCATCTGCTATTACAGTGTTTTCTGTGTCAGCATTTTCTATTACAATGTTTGTTGTTTCAGTTGAATCAATTTGATTTACAACAGTGTCAAAGAAAATTTCTGGGCTCATCTCTTCCTGGGAAATAGGGTCGAAGACTCTAATCAATCGATGGTGTGTGCTCTATGTAAAAACAGAGGGGTCATAGATAAAGTAGTTGATTAACTCATCCTCTATCTCGTCTTCAAAACTTAGTGATTTTCCTATGGTTAACATAGGCAGAGCACTTTCATCCTCCATGTCCATCCATAAAGAATTTTTGGGTTCCACACTGGGTGTAGCATGAGGATACAAGGTAAGGTTTTTTTGTGTCATAACCATCAGAGATGGCCATGGAACCATATCTACAACCAATCAAAGCATCAACTGTAGCTAACCATGGTCTTCCCAGAATTAGAGGGTGCCCCCCAGACGGGTTTTGGGTTGCAAAACAAAAAAATCAATAGGATACTCCCATGAATCAACTGAAATGACTAAATCATTGATTACTCCTTCTGGTTTGATGGTAGAATGATCAGTTAATTCTAGAATAGTAGGAGTAGGTCGGACTTGTGTTCTGAGTTGCAGCAATTGTGTAGTTTCTATTGGCATAATGTTAATTGTTGCCCCTAAGTCAACTAACACATGGGGAATAGATGTTTGTCCAATTTTTATAGTGATTGTAGGGTTTCCTGGGTCGCCATATTTAATAGGTGGGGTTTTGCCTAACATTAGTTCAGACAAATCCCCCACTACATGTACTGTGAGGGGGTCCCTAGGTTTTCTTCCAGGTCTTATGATATAGAGATCTCTTACAGTCTTGGCATAAATAGGGACATCTCTTATCACTTGCAATAGTGGAATATTAACATGCAGATTTTGCAATTCTCCTAAGAGATTGAAGGATGGTAATTCCACAGTTTTGGTAATTTCCAGTCTTTCAGGGAATGGGGGGTTTGGTGATTCTATAATAGGTTGGTCAATTTCTTCTGTATCAGTAGATGGTTTTTCCCCTGATTCCTTTTATGATTCTGAATATGGAGCATCTTCAATTATTGGCTCGACTATTCTCTCTGATCTTAATTTTACTTCATCACTAGGCATAGGAGTAATAGACAAGGTTGGCACATTTTGTATATCTATGTTTTAAACGACCTTATTATTTGGGTTTGGTTTAGGTTGCACATGTATATGAGGTCGTAAGGAAGGATTGTTTTGTGGGGCATTGGGAGGTAACTGCAGTTGCTGCTACTGGTACTGGGGTTGGAACTGTTGTTGATAGGGGTTCGGTTGGTGATGGTTTTGATAACTGAGCTGTTGTTGAGGGCCCCAATATGGGTTCCATTTCCCATGGTGATTTTGTTGTTGGGGCATAGGTAACCATGCATTGGGATCCTGATAAGAGGGTGGCATCTGATTTGGAGGGGGGGCATTCATCTGGCCATATGGAAGCTGATTGTTCCAATAATTAAGTGTTATAGGAGAGAATTGAGAATTCATACCTTGACCTCTTGGCTGCCATTGTATTCTTTGTGTAATTATATAGACAACCTCTGCTTCCTCATTAGTTGCCTTCATTGATGCTTTTACACCTTGTAGAGAGGGACATTGGCCAGTAGCATGATCTAATTCACAAATAAGACATACCTGGACATTGTTCAGTGGGCACTCCCTTGGTGGATGTTTCTTTCTGCATTTTGGACAGAAAATGCACAATGCTTGCTATGATTCTGCTTGTTTCTGTTTGACCTGCAAAGTGTCCATTTGTGAAGCAAAAGAGTTAATCATCTTTGTTTTGAAATTTTCTAATAGATTATCTATTTATTCTCATGTTGCTCCTCCATTGGATGATTTATGTACCCTTGAAAAAGTGGTATCCTTGGTAGCTGACTTATTCCTTGTAGATCCTCGAGAACATATTTTACAAAGATCTACAATGTCATCATAGGATTCCTTAGATATATCTCCCTTGCCAAGCATGTTCATCATATCTAAACAATATTCTCTAACTCCTTTTAGCAAAATAGTTTTCAGAATGTCCTTACTCACATCCGGATGTCCAGACCTTTGTAGATTATACTGGAGTCGCTCCACAAAATATTCAAGGGTCTCATCCTCCTTCTGAGACATCTTGAATAGTCCCTCTCTTCGTTCTCTTGTTCAGAAAAAACTGCCTCATTTGTACCCATGTTGAAATGTTCTCTCCTCCAAGGCTCATGAACCATCTTAATGCATTACCCTTCAATGTAGTTGGGAATAGTTTAAGCTTATGCGTAGTGGTAGTGTAGTCATAGATTCTACAAAAAATGCCAAATTCAAACAGAAGCTCATCCGGATCCTTAGTAGACAATCCATGAAAATTTGGTAGAGATGAGAGAGGTATGTTTTTCATAGGAGCCATCCCTCGTGTGGGAACATCAAAAATAGGAAAGACCAGGGTAGAGATAGTATTTTCATTATTTACCTGATCTTTGTTGTTTTGTGGATTCTCATGGTGGAACTCTTCTTCATTATCCCCTTGATTTTCCATATGTGCTCTCTCTCTTCGCTCAATACAGAAAGCATCCCACTCTTCTTTAGTGACTATCTGACCGTTGATCTGATAAACCGCTTCTTCTAGATTTTCCCTGTTCCGAGCTATACTTCCTTGATCTTCAATGTTCTCCAGTGTTGCTTGCTGATTTGTTGGTGACAATATTCAACTTCGACTTTAGCTTCAGCTTCATCCCTTGATGAAAATGATGTTTCAAGAAGGGGTATTTCTGATGACTGAGGATTACGTTTTCTTGGAGGATATGTAGGGCGAAAAATAGATCCTGAAGAAGAATCTGCTCTGGCTATAATCTCATCAACAAAGGTTTGCCTTCCCAGTGTAGGATTTCTTCCTCCACGTCCTCAGGTACCTGTAGGGTTAGTATTTTGGGGGATACGTCCTTGTGTTCCTCGATTCATGCAGATTGTTCATTCCTTAGAAAGAAAACTAATGTGCTTACAAAAATCTATAATTATCTTCCCCGGCAACGACGCCAAAATGTTGGGCACTTTAATTGTCTAAATAAATAGAAAATTAAGATGTTCAATATTAATTGTCAACCCAGGGAAGTTTTGTTATTGCAATATAATTATGCATAGTCTATGCTAGATTATGAAAGCATCATTAATCAAATTGCAGTAAGAAACTAAATTAAAAGGTTGAACACTAACACAAGTTACTGACATAGCTGGAGATTCTACAGAATTGAAATCACACTTGCATAATTGAAATCTTGAACTGATAGGTGTATAAGAATCTTGGATTATCTATCCTATGCTAACTTTCTATTTTATTCTTGTAGAAAGAAACCTTGTGCTACTTGCTGAAAGGAAATCTACTTAACTGCAAAAAATGAATTCACACTTTTTTTTTCAGAGATGAAATCTAATGCATGAAAGGAAGACAATTCTCCAGCAGTATCCAACAATTTACTCTAATTCTCATGAGACACACTGATGCACATTTAACATAAAGGAACTAACTGTAACAACAGATATATGCTAGAAATGCTAAACATATCAATTATCCAAAGTAAAGCAGTTAATCTAAAACAACAAAACAGAGTGGAGTCTGTGAGGAAGGTGGGCCCTTTCCTTGTCATCGAACCCACTCGGAAATAGACTACAGTAGGTTAAGGAAACTCTATTCGCTTTTATTAATTCGCCAAAAAGGTTCAGATACAATGTGTTATTCTTCACTCTCTATTCACAGCTAAAAAATTTGGATACAATGATTAGAAAGGCTCTACTATTTAAAGACAGAGTCATTTAGTTCAAAATGGACTCAGAACAGCCTTGAGAATCCTTGATTCTCCAGTTGTTCGTAAGATACAAGAGATATTTCATATTCATCAAATTTTGAGAAAGAATCAACGTGAGCCAAAACGTGTAACAGAGGATCATTCTTCAGGATTCAGCTTTCAGGATCGGTGGCCATCTGTTGCAGCGAGTGTAACAAATTTTAGGATTGGTGCGCATCTGTTGTAGTTGGTGTAACAACTTCCAAGATCAGTGGGCGTTTGTTGCAGCAAGTGTGACAGCTTGCAGGAAAGGTGCATGGTTGTTGAAGTTCGTGTAACAGCATGCAAGACTAGCGCACAACTATAACAACCTTGTGTAACAACAACGATCTTTCTTCAAGACTTGGTTGTTCTACGCATTTGAGTCATTAATCGAATATTCATAGGTGAAATATGAGAAACATTACCAATCCACATGTTAAAGTGAATAAAATATAAAAGCAAGATTAATGATGCATACCTTGGGAAAAAGGGTCTTAGCAATCACCTCATATGCATTTAGCATAGAAAAGGTAGGGTTGAATGAGAAAAAGAGATGGTGAAAAGGGGACATTTATGGGTCCTAACAGCATCGGAGTACCCTTCACCCACATATGTTAATGAAAAAGGTGCTTGCCTTCCTCTGGCTCATCTGTTTCACCAGGCTAGAGGTTAGTGGTAGCAACGATAGCACTAGGTTCTGCATCAATGATCTGTCTCCCCCTTTCTGGTTCTGACTCAAAGTCGGAACCCGCATCTGATTCATAGTCTTTCACCTCAGCCACCAGTGACTGCTTCGAGCGGAAATCAACAGTGTTATGCCAGGGGCTCTTATGGAAGTCGCACCACTTCCCTATATATTTCATTGTCTTTCCAATGTCCTTCTTTCCTTACAGCCTGGACTGGTTTTCCTGAGGCGGTCTGTCTTTAATCTTTCCTTTGTTCTACAGGTTGGGGCCGCCCTTTCCTGGCTTTTGCTGTGCGGGGTTCCCAGGCCCAAATTGTCTTGTCTTTTGTTTGAGCTTCTACTCGATTTTGACGGCATATCGGTAGGTCGTTCCCAAGGATGGGATGTCCAGAAACTCCATTTCAGCCTGGATGTATCTATGCAGACCGCCGCAATACTTGAGCACTAGTTTTTTCTCATAATATTTGATACCCAACTTGGTTCACAAGGTATGGAAGATATTTGTGAACTCAGGCGCTGCTTGGTCCCTTTCTTGCCGCAGTGTGGTCTATTTTGTGTACAGGTCGCCATAACTTCCAACAGGGTAGTATTTTTCCTTAATAACATCCCTGAAGGACTCCCATGTGACCGCGACTGTAAATAATGAGGGTTCCTATGTTTCCTTCTTCTCACATAAATTTTCCCACCAATCTTTGACATGGGGAACAACTTTGAGGAGAACAAAAGTAATCTTTTCTCTATTCGAGAAGTTATGGATAGAAAAATACCCTTCTAGCAGATTCAACCATTTGTCTACATCATCTGCATCTATCTGACCTTCAAATATAAGAATATTGAAGTTGATTTGTACCTTGAAGGGGGTGGCGCCTACGTTTGAGGAAGATGTGTCACCTGTTGGTAGCCACTGAAGGATTTGCGCAAAAATATCCATCATATCATTTCTCTGTTGCATGAGGGCTTCTCGAGCAACATTTTGAAGGGATCTCCTATCCCGTCATATTTTTTTTCTCCTTCCATGAGAGGTTTATTGGGTGTGCGAGATCTTTTGTACCTTGACCTTGTTGGGGACATGCATTAAGAACGATAAGGAGAAGACCGCTCTAATACCAGTGATCTAGATTTTATGACCAAAATGAAATGAATACAGATTATGATCAAAATATTCTTAACACAAAATAACAGATATACAGTAAAATCGATTTCTATTCAATAAGTAAATAAGCTAAAACTGTAAAATGCAGCGGAAAACAAGCTTGCTAGAATGGTGGCAGCTTATCTTTTAGAAGGGATGTGATGGTTGCGCTCATTCATAAGAAGATGATTACAATGAGTCTCTCAAGGCATTTTTACAATAAATAGGAATGTCAAAAACCCTAGACATCCAAAAACCTAACCCTAGGAGATGAAGCGCCAAAAGTCATGTGGGCCCTGTTTGGGAAGTTAGTATATCAACTTCCTTGGGTCATAACTTTTGCATACGATCTTTGTTTTACACGCACGATAGCCCGTTGAAAAGGTATATCCAATGAATACACATGTTGTTGTCAGTGTCTGACTCCGTCTACAATTTGAATGTGGCAAGCCCTAAAAACATTGTTTAGGGCCTCAAAACGACCCCGAAAGTCAAGGACCCGAAAACTAGGAAAAAACTGCCAAACTGGAAAACTGCCAAAATGAGCCAGTTGAAATAGGTGGGAGGCCACCGAAATCCATTTGGATCACTAATTATGTATATAAAAAACTTCACCGTCATTATATTTACATATAATTTTCCTTTTAATCACCATAAAATTTTTATTTTTAAATAAAATGATTTTCTTTTTAACTAATGTGCTAAGAATTTACCCTATTAGAAATCGATTTATCTCTTGAAAAAGTGGAAATATGGGTACTTCGTGCATAATCACACCTTAAAAGAAGTTTCATATACAAACAGAGAACCCTGGTTTTATCTGAGATGAAATAATGTCCAAATATTTTGCCCAAATATTATGAATCGATTTAGATCTTTAAAAAAATGATAATTCCTTTATCACCACAGCTAGAAAGAAGTTTCCTATACAAATAGATTCCCCCCACTAATTCTCCCTTCCTTCTACCCTACCTACCACATTGTCATTCACTCAATTCCCCTAGCAACACTCAACTCCCCTCCTCTAGGAACAAGTCATTCTTATCTTGATTGCAGGTTTGGGATATCCAAGTGATATGGAGCAACGTCAAACATTCAATTCCCTTCCTAATAAGGTATTTTTATCTAGATTGTATATTTGAATTATTCAATGAATATAGATTTGAATTATTCAATGAGTATGAATTCTTTCATATTTGGGATATCTATGAATAAGGAGCAAAGTCAATATTCAATTTCCTTCCTAACAAGGCATCTTCATCTCAATTGTAGATTTAGAGTACCCAATCAACATGGAGCATCAATTCACATTGAATGTCCAAATCTACAATTGAGATAAGCTCACAAATCGTAACATATGTTAATTTTTAGAGAAACATTTCCAAACCTTCACTGTACTCCTTTACGAATGCGTGCGGAGAAAATTTATAACGTTTAATTATGCCCTTTTCACCATTTGCCAACCTTTAAATGAAATAATTACCTCATGGCCTCTCACTTTTGATCCTATCCAATAGTTTTGGGCAGCGTCATGGAGTGCATGCTCCATTACTCTCACCGCCCTGCAACCTTCGATTAGCATACTCCATTTCGTCATAGAAAATTTTGGCTTCACGCTATCATTGTTGGTCACAGTTCCAATTTCTCTGTGCATACATTCACCTACTTGAGGATTATTAACATTTTGAGCATTTCTCAGAGTGACTTTAAAGCAATCAGTGTTACAGATATTGTAAATCCTCTGGAACATGTTTTCAGGAGTTTTTTTTTTCAACATAGTTTAAATGTTCAATTTTTTGATGTTTTTATGAGTATATTTTTTGATCAATTTTGTTTGAAATCCCGCCAAAAAATGTTGGAATTCTAGATTTAAGTGATTGAATCTGTATAATTTGAGTGTACTTGGGATTTTAAAAAGTTGAATGTTTAGACAAAGCCATTTTTTTCATGGTGAAGGTAATTTACTTGAGGATATATCAGTTATCATGTAAACTAACCTACATTAATTAATATTAAGTGTTTTAATCTACATTATTTAAAACTTAATGTTAGTAACATT
>JZKD02S0089941.1:13171-24977 GCA_000966675.3 Picea glauca | reverse complement strand
TGATTGATGTTAACATATTTTTGTGATTGAGAGAGAAGGATATATATCGAATTACTTTATTTATGAAATCTTGAAAATTAACAAACATTTTAGAGTCACGTAGAAGTTTGTGATAGAAGTTTGTGACAAGGCCTTAAGTGAGGACTCGTCTACGATCGGCATGGCTCAAAATGTGGTTACAAGGGTTATATTTTTGGTGTTGAGTGTTTTATGGAGTAACTTTAGGGTCTATGTTCTAAAGAAAAAATTGAAAAAATTGTAAAAGTAAAATTGCTAGGTGGAAGGAACAAGTTAGCATATTTAATGTAGAAATTAAATGAGGTTGAGTATGTGGTCAAGGGTTATATTTTTGGCTGAGTGTCTTATTGAGTAATTTTAGGGGTTTAATGTTCTAAAGAAAAATTGTAAACGTAAAATTGTTAGGTGGAAGGAAGGGGTTAGCATACTTAATGTAGGAATGAAACGAGGTTGAATTTCTAATAACAATCTAGTTGACTCTCTTCCATACAATTATGCAATTTGTATGCAAGTGTCTTTATTGCACTTGTATGTAAAGTCATCATAGGATCATCTTTGCATGACATGTATATATGTTGTTTTTTTTTGATAAACATGAGTACAAATATCTAGAATTTAACTATACATATTTATAAATTTAAAACAAAAAATATTATGTTTTTATTCCCCTATCCAGTAAGATGTTATTTGATGATTGAGATGAGACGCTGTCATGCTAATAATTTAGGTCTAAATCTTGATAAATATAGAATATGAAATTAGAAGTTTGTCAAATTTAACGAAAATTATATAATAATTTAAAAAAATATTATACTTCCCCAAGTATAACCCAAGAAAAAATTTATTTTAATTACCGTCAACTACACTTAAGACATGCCAAAACTTATAAATTTCGAAAGAATAATATAACAATAAAAACATTTGGAAAATGTTGCATGTTCTATTTTATTTTGTAAGTTCATCTTCTCAATTTCACATAGTAACTTTAAATATCTTTACAAATAATAATAATTTAATTTAAGGTTATAGTCTAGCCAAACACTAAATTGATATACGAGACTTATTTGTTTGTGGGATAAGGGAATTCTTTTATGCATTGATTTGATTGCTTCGTATACAAAGGTGTATATACCCTATTGTCCTCTAGATTGAAACTCATGATCTCCAAGGAGGAAAGACATGCTCCTAACCATTAGGTCCACTCATGCTCTACATAATGTCCATAATATAATAACATGCTATATAGTTCAATGGGTTAGCTTAATTGATTTGAAATAATTGTTTCAAGGTGGAGTTTATGTGAGGTCTTCAATTTTAGTTTAATTGAATTTTGAGTCTAGCAAAGTCTCGTTGGATAACAATTGTTATTGTGACTAGAGGTTGAACCACCCTCCATTTGAATATTCCTAGAAAGAGGAAAATCTTCGTGTGTAAGTTTTCACAGTTGGCCATGATAGTGTGCGCATCTTTTGGAGATTTAATTGTGTGTGAGTTTTTGAAACATCAGACGTTTTGAGTCGACACTCTACCCATCACTAGGGACAAAATAGTTGTAAGAATGATTAGAAAGAGTATGTTGGGGTAAGAATTAAAGAGGCTGAAAAATAGCCATTGGAGAGAGACATTGAAGGAACATAAAATTAAAAATATTATAAATGAAGAAGGATTAAGACGGGTGAGAGATTAACCATTGAGGAAAATAATAAAATAATGAAATGTTATAACTGAGAAGAAATTAATAAAACAATATAAAGGAAAGGGTTTAAAAGATACGAGGAAAAATGAAAAGTTTTTGATTAATTATGAATAAGAGGGATAGATAAAGAAAAAACACTATAAGAGGATAATGAGGAAAGGAGTAAGAATTGTTAAGAATACAGAGTAATCTGGATAAGTAGAGAAGGAATAACAATGGAGGATAATGAAGAAAGGAAACATTGAGAGATGTCAAAGGTGGAGGAAAACCTCAAGAGAGGAGAATTATGAAGCATAAATAAATGATACAAGCGAGAGGAGCAAGTAAGAAAGAGGAAAAGGTTTATTGAAATAAGCGATGGATAGTAGGTTTTCATGATTGACTGAGTCTATAGCCATCTTCCGGATTAAAGTTGTTGGGATGTTTTTCAATTTCAAGAGTTTCACGAATGATACGAGAGGAGTAATAAGGAGTTGGTTTTTGTTTTGTCAAAACATATAAGATGGTTAGTGGTGTGGGAGTGTTCAACGATTACTGACTTAGAGATATGGTTGTGGAGAGTGTTAGCTATGTGCTCTTTAAGTCGAGTTTTGATTGAACGACCTGTTTGGCTAATGTAAGATTTTCCACAAGAGTAGGGAATTTGATATACTCCTTGGCTTAGCATAGGGTCAGATTTATCCTTCGCAGTTCTGAAAAGATGCGTAAGGATTTTATGGGGTTTAAAAAGGGTTTCGATGTGCTTTTTAGCTAAGAGTTTAGAAACATGATCAATAACACCATGGATGGAGGGAAAAGAGATGAGAGCTAATTGCAAAATATAAGATGGGGCTTTTTTAGCTCTAGACTGAAGGGCTAAGTAAAAAGCTTTGTTGATTTGGGAAGTGGAGTAGCTATTGGATCTAAGGGCATTGGTGAGTTGGGCTTTTTCTTTATCCAAATCTTGCAAAAAATTATTTGAAAAATAATAATAACAACAAACTATAGTTTATACTATGTTGCATGGGGGCACATCCCCCCCAAAAAACCTTGTACTAATCATTCGAGGACTTAGGGATGCCTAGGAAATGTTCCAAAATGGTTGGGGACTTCATGAGCAACATGAGGACTTGTTGGCTAGACCCTCAATGTTCGAGACAAATTTAAGGGACATTTAGGGCATAGTCTCGACATCCCTCTAAAAAAACAAGGACAATAGACCGTCCCTTGTCTTGGTCTATGGTTTTACATTTAAATTAGAAAAAAAAATCTAAAATCAAAACCCACGACGCCCCCTACTAAACCTATTCTACCCTAAACCATAACCCTATACTATCTGCGAGCTTGATTTTCCATTCTCACACCCTCACACCCTCGTTGCTCTCTCAAACACCCGTTGCAAGCTTTCTCACACTTCCATGACCTGMTACCTGCACATAACAAGCACACATTAAGCATCACCACTACACTAACTTGGTATCRACCACTCATCATGRAATTAACCCATCAACATCACTCATTTRTGTTTGATATTTATAACTTGCCATTTGAATTGGATTAGCCAAAGSCCAACAAAAGAACAKAGTGAACAAACAAGTTATCAACATATTCATATTTCAATTTCAATGTTTGAATGTAAATACCATGRTTATAAACTTATATTTCAAAATCATAATAAATTATATTGATCATTTTTTATTTTATTTTTATATTTATTATTTACATAATTACTATTTTCATTTTTTTTTTAAAATTTTGATTTTAATAATCTAATCCCSTCCTTAACATTCATTATAAATAAAAATAATTATGATAAATACCCACAAAACTACTTATTATTAAAAATTAAATTTGATCCCCAAATTACCGATCATAAATCACATCAAATGGAATTTCATCACCAAATTACCAGTAATAAATCTCATAAAGACAAAACACAGCCATAACATCTCCACACTCTCATCTTTTAGCACAAACATGCCCCGGTATTTTCTCCATGAACGAAATGTCCAGGTTTAAAAATCACATATTTTTAAAAAGTCAAGTCACACCCGAAGCCTAAAAAATTCTAAAGAAAAGTGGATAGATTTTGAAGTCGGCGCCCTTCTCTGAAATGCCCGGGCTTATTCGAATTTCAAAATTTGACTACTGTCCTCCCTTCCCTCCCATTTGTATCATCTATTTCAAATTTCAAAATTCATATTTCAGTTCTCCATGAAATACACCAAAATTCAGTTATACTACACGATACATCCTCCATGACCACTGCTCCACTAAAGTACAGAGTTCGGATCTTTGGACCCACTTCACGCTTCGTGTTCATGGTGCTCCCCAGTCTCGATCTGAAGGAATGATCTCAAATCCACTGTGAAGGCTTCGTTTCTGTGATTTCTCTGACGCAGGTAAGCTTTTCTGTGCGTTCTTGAACTTGGATTGAAAGTAATTTTCAGATTTATGCTCTCGTTTGGGTTAAGACAAGCCCTGGAATGAGAAAAGTTCTGGAGCTGTGAACTGTGGGACTGTGAAGAGCTTGGGCAGTAAGGAAGGAGTTGATGCTGCCTCAAGAAGGCCTTTAGGTTTGCTGTGAGAAGCAGGTTTAGGATTTCTCTCCAGGGTTTCAGTCGTCTGAAGGCTAAATCTCGTGCCAGAGAGTAATGCCTGCGAAGGGGCTTAGATCCGCGGTGCCGATCTGCACAGATCGGTTAAAATGATTTTGAAAAGAGGTTCGGCGAATTTCGGCTTTAATGGCGAAGGCATTTTGCCTGTATATTGAAGGAAAAAGAACCCATTTGGTTGAATATGGTAGTTATGGATGAAGGTGATGAGCTGAAGGCTTATTTCGTTGACTTGGGGTTTGGAGGGTTTGAAGTTGCGGAAACCCTAAAGATGGATGCAGTAAAGGAGTAGACTTTGCAATTTGCATTACGATTTGCTGGGGCATTATTCATACAAAAATACTTTGGGAGGGTATGTTTAGAAGCAAGATCGGGGCTGCTTTCATTTGGGTTCTAGTGTCTCTGGGGAAGCCATCAAGGGTGCAGTTATTTCGACACTGGTGGATGCCTGAAAATCAAACACAACCATTTCTCAGAAGCTTTGGAGAAAATCATGGTGAGAGAGTACAGTGTAGTGAGCTTTTACACTCGCCTGCGGAATGCTGCACATGCTTCCTCCTCTTCTCCTGTATTGATTTTTCCATCAGCAACTGATACCGATTCTCTTTGTGCACTTAAGATAGCCACTCACATTCTGGCATCGGATTCCCTAAGGTATTCATGCTATCCAGTGTCTGGCTTCGGTGACATGGATGGAATTGCAGGCCGTAATCTCCAGTCAGATGACCGGGCCCTGACTGTGCTGCTGATCAATTGGGGATGCTCTAAGGATCTGAGGAGGTTGTTGAAGTTGGGTCCTAAGGTACAGGTTTTTGTTGTAGATAGTCATCGTCCGATTCATCTGCACAATTTGAGTGACCAAAATCAGCAGGTGTGTGTACTCTATACACGTGAAGATGAGAACCAGGCTGATATGGCTTATGATTTTGATGTTACTGAATTGGCGAATGTAATGGGTTTGGATACTGATGATGAAATAATGATAGAGTCTGACAGTGATGACAGTGATACTGATGATGAAGAAGCTAGAAAAAGAAAGAAGAGAAGGTTGGATGATGAAGATGATGATGTAGATCCAATGAAAGCTGTAAAAAAGTTGAAGGCAGAGTATTACAGATTAGGTACATATCATGGCAGGCCTTCTGGGTGCTTGATGTTTGATACAGCTCATGCTCTGCACAAGAACACCAATGAATTGCTTTGGTTAGCATGTGTATCTTTGACTGATCAGTTTGTTCACGAGAGGCTCACAAATGAGAGGTACCAGGCTGGGGTGATGGAGCTTGAGCAACATGTAAATAGTGCGGGGAATTTAGAGATGATCACATCGGTAACACTTAAGGATGGCACCAAGGTTAGAGTTCCTGATGTGTCTAGAATTTCCTATGAAGATGAACCACGCCTTATGCTGTTGAGAGAGTGGACTCTTTTTGATTCAATGCTGTGCTCGTCCTATGTTGCCACAAAATTGAAGACTTGGAGTGACAATGGATTGAAGAAACTAAAGCTGCTTTTGGCCAAGATGGGCATTGCACTTGTTGAGTGCCAACAGAAATTTCAATACATGAGCAATGAGATGAAGCGAAGAATGAAGGACGAGTTTGAGAGGTTTATGCCAGAATATGGCCTCAATGAATTTTACTACAGAAGCTTTCAAAGGCTTCATGGATATAGCTCAAAGGTCTCAGCAGCAGATGTTGTGTATGGTGTCACAGCTTTGCTAGAATCTTGGACGAATGCCAAAGATTCTTGGGCAGAACAGTTCTGGAATGCATATTCTGCACTGTCCTTGAATGGCCTGGATGAATTGCAAAAAGGGATGCAACTTGCCATCAAGGTTCAGTGTGCTACTCAGCGGCAGGGCAGCCTGGCAATAACAAGAAATGGATTTATAAAGAGTGCTCGAGGTTTTAGGTGGGTGAAACTTGAGGATGGAGCAGATATAGAGCTGTTAGCTTATCCGCAGGCTCTTATCAAGTTTTGTTATTTTCTTATGGATGCTTTGAGAGAAAAAGGTGCAAAAATGAAACCTATGATATGTGCATCTCTTATTCCTGGCACCAAAATGGTTTTGGTGGTTGGTGTGGCCAACAGGCCCAGACTTGGGGCTCAACATGGTAATAGGTTTGGGCTTGCCTTCTGCACTGTAGCACAAGAGCTTGGTGTTAATTACACACATGATGCATTTGAGTCATCTTGGATCAGACTGGATGTAACTGCGATTAATTCTTTCATGTTGAGAATCTCAGAGAGACTATAGTTCCCATGTGAAATTAGCTGTATCATTTTACTGACTAATTGTTTACGGGAGACTGAAGCAAGATCATTCTTCTTAGTTTGGTACTATTTTTACAAGATGAATCAACCTTGCTCGAGTCGCTTGTTCTGGTGCATATCTTTTCCTTGTAGTTTTATGGTCTGATTGGTGTTGCCAGAACCACTTATTTTGGCATACAGCCATCTATAAGGTTTCTATCATCTAGGAATTTGAAATCATCTCCTTGTGATATTTTAGATGTGATTCTTTCTATTAATTGACTACTACAAAATTTGACAATGTCTCAAATTCAGCATGAAATGAACTGCTGGGAAGCTAATAGGAATGTTTCATTGGAAGAATATATTCTTTTGTATGCATACTATGGATAAAAATTGTTAGAATTTAGAACCCCTGTTTGGCAATCTGATACTTATTATAAAAGGAGCATAGTGTAATGCTGAGAATGAGTATTTGTTGGAGACTGCAGCAACAACATTTTTATGTTGGTTTTGGTGAGTCTCTTAGAATTTGTAAATAACTTAGATTATCATGTGACTTAGCTGGAGAGGCCTTGGGAATTATCTTAATATGGTTTACATGATGTATTTGACAGTGCGCTTGACAACTTTGATTTTTTTTGTTTTTAAATTTAATAAATGAGAAGAGGAATCACAATGGCATAGTTTCAAACATCTTTTAGAATTCTCATACATCAATCTTCTTTGCTTTATTGTCATAATTTATGCTTTTTTTTATAAAGTGCTTTATAGGAAGGTGAGCAGTTTGTGATAGCCCACTTCTTATGAATCATATGTCACGTGCTTGACAGATGCTGTGCACTCTGACTGTTATAACCTACTTAGGATGCAAATTTGGTCGTCTTCTGTACCTGCTAATAACTTCAATATTCAGGTTGCAATGGAATATTAATCTTGTAATTGACTCATTATTTTTTGAACTCCTTCAATAGCAGGCCTATTTTTTTTTTTTTAATTATGCGAGTGTACTTCCTTTTGATACCTGATTTTTTATATATAGTAAACCTCTATTTCTGAGGGTTACAGGTACATCCAGAGAGTTTCACATTCCATATAGTCTATTGTTCTGCCAATACAGGGCATATACAGATCACCCTACTCATACAAACTGTCCTATTCATAAATACAGGCTTACGTGCTGCCTTGTTCCCTTCCATCTCTTTGCTTCTTGATGGTGACTTGTTCCATTTGTGCACAACACAATTACTTATCCATGACCTTTAAACATCTCAAAAGCATGCCTGTTTGCTTTCTGGGTTTTCATGCAGACAACTATACATGCCAAGTCTTCTCTATTAAATGGATTTTAGATTTCTGGTTTATTGTTTAGTGGGTTAGTGCTATATTGTGCAATTTTTGTGGTTTAATTGTCCTTCATTTGGATGACAGTGCCTATTAACCATTTGGTGCCATGCCACTCTCTGTATGTGTGGCTTCACCTGCCAGTTATAGTTACATTTATCATCTTTTGTATGTTCCTTTTCATTGAAATTAATGAAATATACAGCATCCTCTCTTTTATTTTTGGAATGTTATAGCTGTAATCTGTTTTCCGAATTCTGTGAAGAACAGAGCATGGACTCTATCTCTGCCAGCTGCACTATGGAATCTATAGATTGGCTGGAATGTGTATGTTTTAATAAGTGGGTACAGGACATCTATAATCACTTGTCTCTAGTACACCAGCTTGTTCTGATCAAGGTGGAGATGAAACCGTTTATATAATGGATATTTTAGAAGGAAGATTTGTAATAGCATATCTTGTTCAATGTTATCAGAACTGAACTGAAACCAGTAAAACTGGCCAGTTGGGCTCGTTTTGGGAGGTTTCTAGCCAGAAGTTGCCTCCCAAACTGGAATTCACAGGTTTGTCTTGAACTGGTCTGATCTGATGAGGACTTGAACTGGTCAGCACTGACTGGTTTGATCAGTTTTGTACTGATGCACATCTTCCCCCCCAAAAAAGACAAATAAAATTAAAAACACAAAAATTTAAAACCCTACAACCACCCTAAAACCTAATTTTGATCTATTTAATGATGCCACCCTTCTATTGTGAATGGAATTATCTTGGGTGACTTGCAGCTGCTTCCATTGCCACACAATATGGACATTGATGTTGGACCTTCGAGGGCATCGATTTGAGATGCTGAGCATATCCATGCTGAGAATGTAGAGGATCTAGACTTGGATGATTATGTAGTTTGATTTGATTGTAGACTTTAGTATGATTATTTTTGGACTCTGTAGGTCATTTGGAGCCTCAATGTTAATGTATTTACTTCAGATATGTATTTCACTTGGTGCTATTCTGCTATATTCACCCTTACAATGCTAAAAACTTTGCAGATTTGGTGTTTAATGGTTTTGATTTACATGAATGTGCATGAAGATATATGTATGTATGTATCAAAATCTGAACATTTTATGTATTTTTTGGTGGACCAGTTTTTTCTGGTTTTTGTACTGGCTCAGGTTTAGTTCTGGTTTTTGGGGTCAATTGGTTTGGTCCCGATAACACTGATCTTGCTAAATCACTTTAATCCTTAAATAGTTTGCTATTAAAACTAATTTCATCACTGTTGATGTGTGCAGTTTTAACACTGTTTTTGCAGAGGCATAAAAGTATATTTGTTCTAATTTTCACCATTTTTGTTCATACAGGGATGGGGGCTTTATTCAGTCATCCACAAAACTGCCAATAGATCTGAGATGAGCAAATCAGAGATAGAGCATAAGATGGTAAAGTGGTTATCATGTCATTCTGTGCAGTTAGAGACATGGGAGTTGATGTAGGAAAATAAGTAAAGGACGTATATGCTCGAGCAGCTTGAAACTATAGTCTACTATCAGTCTGAATCCAGGTGAGTTTATGCTGGTATAATGAAAAAAACTTGTATCATTGTTTTGTTCCACCAAAATTCATGCTGAATGACGTGCTGGGCAGAAATATTTAGAACCTGGCTTAAATGTGCAGTTCAACTTCTAATGTGTGGGGGTGATAGCTATGTAAAATATTCTGCTTGTGAAAATATTAAAATTCATGTTCATAGAATAATATAAAATGCTAAATCCTTAAAAACTCTTGGAGTTTTGTGCATTTCCATTGTAGGAAAACATGACAACGAAGCTATTTGTTGAGCAGCTTGGAACTATTCTCAACAATTAGCCTGAATGCAGCTTATGACAATATAGTGACAATTCTTGTATCATATTTTTGTTCCATAATTTCATGCTTTGCGAGGTGCCGGGTCAAAATATTTATAATCTGGTTTTAAATATCTGCAGATCAAGTTCTAGATTGTGAGTAAAAAACGTGACAATTAGATTTGAAAATGTCTAAATTTATGTTGAGAAACATTAAAAATGCTAGAGGTTTAAATTATCTGGGTTTTGTGGATGGCTGTCGTTTCTTTCAAGGATCCTACACATTTGCTTCCTTAGGTTGAAGAAAAGTGTATAATGAACCTCAAATTAGGAAAGGATCTTACACGTTTTGCTTCCATCACCATACTTTTCTCTAATTCTTCACATTTGTGCTAAAGGGATTTTGTTGAAGGTAATTCTGCTTCAAATTTCTCTTAGGTAATGGTTCCCTCTTCCCCACTATTAGTATGTTATTGCTGTTGACAAACTAGGAATTCTCCTGGTAGCTGCTCTATCACAAGGGTTGATTAGATTCAACTATCTGATGGAGAACCACTGCTTAAATTTCTTTTGCCAGACGACTCTGGTTTCACCCTGCAGCCAACCCAGAGTTTTGTAGAGGGACTCATGCAGTGCCTTATTGTCAGCCCTCTTCAATGGAAATGAGTCATCTTGGGAGAAAGATGGATGATTATGCATTGTGGCAGAAAAATTTGGAGCACCATAAAGGTTTTTTTTTTGTTTTGTCAATAATCCTGAGTCTTATATTGCCATGGTGAAAATGTACAAAAATCCTGCTGCTGGCCTGCCACTGAGGAAACCAGACCAGCAGCAATGCATCAAGTTGTTAATTGTGGTATGACAGAACTGTCTTTTAAAACTTAAAGACTGTATATGACTATAACTGAAAGGAAAACTATTGGCTATGCCTAAAACAAAAACTATCTGCAAATTTTCTCTGTTTTGACATTTGTGGAGTTGGGTTAAGAGCCCAAAACCTCCCAGACTGAACAGCAGATACAAAAAACAAAAAAAAAACCATGACAATTATGCAGAGGGTTGGCCGTCATTCGGAGGCACTTGGGTCTGGGACAGAGTAAATTGACAGAGATCCATGTCCACCAGGTGTTTAATAGGTTCAGTTTGTGGTCATGAAGTTGGAGCTGTCCTTGGATTTCATCGAATTGGAGGAGGATTTCTTGTTTGTTGCCCTTTTTATCCGCCATGACGCGATCGAGTAGAAGCTTCAAATGCCAGTAAATAACCAGTCTTTAGATATTGGGAAACTCTCGACCTCGTGTTACTTGTGTTCGGTACCCACGAGCCTATAGTGTCCAGCACCTCGTCATCAGATACGAAGCGTCGTAAAACTTGGACATCGGTCTTGTCTAAATCAATTTTGGCCTGAATGTGTGGAGGAGTATGGGCAAGGTAAGAATCCAAAGATTCTTCAGTTGTAGTGACTAGATGAGGATTAGAATGACCTCGTTGTCTACGAGAGGAACCACCATGAGCCAGTCTTGAACGGCTTCCACGAGTCATTGGTATCACAGTCATGAGGCTATTCAACGAGGAAAGGGGGGAGCAAGGGATCGACAATAAGGTCAAATTGCAGAGGGGGAAGGATAAGAACAGGAGGGAAAATTGATGGATGCAAGTGCTAGGAGTAGGGAAGTAAGCACCGAGAGACGAAACGTAAAAAGAAGGGTGGTGCCATTATGAGGGCAGTGATAACAGGTAATGCGAGACACAGTGGAGGGATGAGCCATGATGGAATGCAAGCAAGAAAGGATGTACCATGCGAGTATGAGGTGCCTTCGAAGAATCATGACCAAAGATTGCTCAAGACGATTGTTAGGTGGAATGATCTCGGCTTTACACTGTTGGGCAATGCAATTACTTCGGATGAGGCGATGAGAGTAGGAGGGTGGCAGGAGCTAGTAGGTTGAGGGGATGCGTGGTGGTCTTGTTGAATTTAATGCAGCTGCAAGAGCCATTCTCCCTGGAGGATGACTTAAAACCCTAGTTGTGGACTAGGGCCCCTAGTACTCAC
>JZKD02S0089930.1:0-11625 GCA_000966675.3 Picea glauca | reverse complement strand
TATATTGTACCCTCAACAGTATAACCGTACACTGCCAGCTGTACTGGACAGTTGTACTTTCTATTTCTGTCTTTCTTTGAGCATATATAAGCTCAGCTATTTCCTATTGTTAGGTGCACTTCTGAATCTCTTCAGTTCTGTTCTGTACTTCTTCATACATTTGAATGTACTATTCTTTTCTCTCTGCATTTCTCTGTCCTTCACAATTTATCAACAGGAACCGGTTTTTCTATACCTGTCGGAAGAATGGAGGAAAGTAAATCACCCCGTGAAGTTATACCAGCACCGACTAGTCGGGATCCCCCCGACCCTAATCGTTGATCCACAGCCAAAAAATGAGCCCCATACTGGAGGCTACAATTCTCATAATAAAAAACCGCCTGCAATGTTATCGCCCCTCCCCTCGGCTACCCCCTATAAAGCTAAAACTCCACCAAGCTTCTTATTGCTCCCATCTTTAGAGCTAGTATTCGGTAGGCTAACCGAATGCTCTACCCTCTCGCTTGTATCTGATCCTCCCACCATTGACGATTGAAACTTATTCATGCCCCCCAACATTAAATCATTTTGACAATTAACATCTTTAAAGGAGGGCTGAAGACACTTACCCAAAAATATTTCACAATCTATATTCTTCTGGAGCTTGTTCCCGGCCTTAATTCCTGGAGTCGGGATCAACTCAGTTACCTGTTTCACACCTGTCTCGACTGCACAATCCACGAGCATCTCGTTCTGTAATTTTTTTAAAAAGCTCGCACACTTATTCTTGAGATGTCCTATAGCTTTGCACTTTGAACACCTAAACAACACCTCTTGGTAGTCAAGTTTATGGAAAAACAAAACACCCCTCCACTCCAGCTCAATAATCGGCGAAAGAACATCAAAGATGTCAACCTCCACTAGGAGTTTGCCCATGCACCTATCAGAATGAGAAAGTAAGCCCATGCCAGTTTCCAGTCTGGCAGTTGTGGCTCTACACCATTTCTCGTATTTGTGAGATTATTGCTTCCTTGATTTTCCCTTCCGGATGGTTTTCATTCTTGAAGATGCATCGGTTCCTTTCTTTCCATATTTCCCATATGATCATCCCTGACATGAGATTCTGGCAGAGGTTCACCATTTCATTTTTTCTATAACTCTCCTACCCGTTATTGATGGTTGCATTGATGTTGCCTCGGGTCCTATTGGATAGGCAAAAGATGCTTTCCACCCAATCCCAGATCTTTGTTATGTAATTACATTCATTGAGGAGGTGATTCGTTGTTTCTTCCTTTGGTTGATAGAGGTGGCATCATGATGGGCCTATGAAACCCCTTTTCTTTAGTTTTCGTCGGTCAAGATTCGGTTGTGAAGTATTAACCATTTGAAAATTTTGATTTTTGGCCACTAGGGGTTGTCCCAAATATTTCCCCATTGTTGCGCTAGATCTTCTTGGTCCTGAGACATTATTTAATTGTGGGGGAATTTTTTAATTTTAATTCCCCACCATTTTTCCTGCCCCATCTTATTTGGTCCTCTTCTTCTGAGACTACAATTTTCCTTTTCCTCAATTCCTGCTCCACCTCCTTTGCTATTGTTGCGATCCGATCTCTATTTTGTGGATTGAGATTCTCCCAGATCCTCCATATGTCGCGGTCATTTCCTTGTTTCCAGTAGTCATGTATTTTGATTTTTCCTTGTGCGGTCATATCCTATTAGACATCCTCCCTATTCGTATTTTCCATTCTGAGTTCCTATTTCCATGTGTCCTCCTAAAATCTAGTTGTTTTACCATTCCTCACTTCCCATAAGCTGTGTTTTTGAATCTAGGTTTTGTTTCTCCAGGCCAGATTCCAGATGGATAATCCCTCCCTTGTTCCCATAAAGAGGATTTTATCCTGGTCGTTGATGTCTGGGGAATACTTGGCCTTCTAGACGCTTGTCCACATTGTTGTTTTTTCTTCAACCCATCTCCACCGGAGTTTCACACCATAGGCTTCATTGGTTACCTGCGGGTCTTGTAACCCCAATCCTCCTTTTCTTTTGGGTTTGCAAATCTTCTCCCATGCCATAAGGGCCCATTTTTTCTTGATTTCTTCTCCACACCATAGGAAGTCCATTTGGATGGTTCTTATTTTTTGTACTATTCCTTTGGGAGCAAGGAACACTAACATCATATAGGTCGGAATTGTTTGCAGAACCGCTTTGGTCAGAATAAGTCTCCCCACTAGGTTGAGGGATCTATAAGTCCAATTTTTCACCCTCTCCTATAGTTTGTTCATCACTCCTTCCCAGGTTTCCATGTTGCATGCTCTGTCCATCACGGGGATTCCCAAGTATTTCATTGGAAGTGTTTTATGTTCAAACCCCAAAATATTTGTCAGGTTTCTTTGGATTGTTGGGTTGGTATTGAAGAAGTAGATCATGGATTTGGAGTGATTGATCTCCGTTCCAGAGGCTTTCCCAAATTCTTTTAAGATTCTTTTATAATCTTTCACTTCCTTTATCGTGGGTGTTCCATGGAGTAAGGTGTCATCAATGAACTGTTGGTGCATGGAAGTAGGGAAGTTTTCAAAAGGTTTCTTGCCTATTAATTCCCCTATTGTGGTTGCATGTTTTATGCTTCTACTAAGTCCTTCCATCATCAGAATGAACATGAAAGGTGATAACGGATCTCCTTGCCTAATGCCTCTTGACGGCCAGAAGGGTTTGGTTGGTGCACCATTGATTAAAAGCGAGTAACTTGTCGTTGATACTAGGTTGACAATCTAGTCAATACATTGTTGTGCAAAGTTGAAAGCTTCCAGAGTCTTGACCATATAGTGCCACCTAATTTTTTCATAATCCTTTGCTAGGTCAAGTTGGATTATCATCCCCCTCTCCTCTGGAGTTTAAGTGTGTGTATCAGCTCATGGGAATGGATGACGTTGTCCACAATTTGTTGCCCTTCTACAAAACCTGGTTGTTCCCGTGAAATCAATGTGGGTAGAAGAGGTTTTAGTATATTGGTTATGACTTTAGAGATTATCTTGTAGACTACATTTCCTAAAGCTATGGGTCTATAGCGGTCTGGGGTCCTTGCTTCATTTTCTTTGGGGATTAAAGTAATCATTGTGGCATTTAGTGCTTTCAGAATGGAGGTCGAGCGTCTAGACTCTTCGACAACCCCATAAATGTCATGTTTGACCACTTCCCAGCAGGATTTGAATAATTCCATCGTGAAGCCATCTGGGCGTGGGGCCTTTCCATTGGGCATCTCCTGGACCACTTGGTCAACTTCCTCCTTAGTGATGGGTTTGTTTAGGTTGATATTTTGTTCCTCAGTAACTAGCTTGGGGATGTGCTGAGTTATCCTTTATATGGCCTTTATTCTGTCTTGGTTGGGTTCCTGGGATATCCCCTGGAAGTGGTTTACCAATATGTTTTCAATCTCCTTGTGGGAATCTCTCTCGATCCCATCTTGATCCTGAATTAATAGGATTTTGTTGCGGGTTCTTCTAGAAATGGTTGTTCTATGAAAAAACTTTGTGTTCCACTCTCCTTGCTTTAGCCACCTGATTCTAGACTTTTGGCTCCATAGAGTCTCTTCTTGCTGGCATCTTGCTTCCCATTCTTGAGTCATTTGTGTCTCTTCCTCTTTCCTGTCCTCTGTATAGCCCTTTTCTATGTAGATTTCCTGGAGTTTCTTCATTCTGTCTTCAATATTTTTCTTTTCTTGGTTTATGTTTACAAATATTTCCTTGTTCACTCCTTGAGTTTATGTTTGATGTACTCGAGTTTATTATAAAGATTGAACATCCTTGTCCCTTGCTCCAGTTTTTGCGCCCACAACCATTGGCTAATATTCTCCTTGAATGTGGGATGGTTGATCCAAAATTTCTTGAATCTGAACGGTATATTCCTTGGTGTGGTTTGGAAGTCTGCTTCCAATTGGACTTGCCAGTGGTCTAAACCCCCCAAGGGAAGGATGATGCAGTCTAAAGTTAAACCCAGTAGAATAATGGACTCTGACACCAAGAATCGGTTTAGCCTCATCGCAATCTGATGTTTCTTTATCCGTTCGTTGTTCCATGTGAACTAGCCATTAATGGTTTTGATGTCCACCATATCCATTGTGTTAATGAACACTGAAAATGATTCTGCATCTCTATCCAGTGTCCTGCTGCGTCCTTTTTTTCTGCATTGTCATGATGATGTTCAAGTCCCCTACCAAGATCCAGTGGAGGTTGTTGGAATGGGCTCTTATCTTTTCTAGGTCTAGGAGCATTCTTCTCTTTTCTTCCAACATCTGGGGACCATACACATTAGTGCATAGAATCACCTCCATGTTACCTATGATTTGCAAGTTATTCGAAAGTGTGTGTCTGGTGGCTTCAACTACTAGTAAATTCATCACTTGTCGGTTCCACAAGGTGAGAATACTGCCTGCCATCTGATGTCCTTTGACAGCCAATGTCTTGTACTTGCTCCATTGTTTTTTTTCTAATTGTTTCCATTCTGTCTATAGTGTATTTTGTATCTTGGATGAAACAGAGATCCAGTTGTTCCTTCCTCAGTCTATTTTTAAGGATTATTTGCTTTCATGGGATGTTTAGGCCTCTAATATTCCAAGTTATAATATTCATTTAAACATGTGAGGGGGAGTGGGGAAATAGATTTTTGATATTACCTGACATTATCAGCAGAGATCCTAGTTCCTGTAGGGCTACGCTATTTGATTTCCTTCCTTTATTCCTTCTTGCCTGCTTGTGTGAGATCTGGAGTTGTCCCTCGCCAGTTTTGATTCTGAGGTGTCCTATCTCCCCATGCGTGCACTTGAGCCCTCTAGATACAATCTAGTTTCTCCACTGGTACATTGTCTATGCCCTGCCTTTTCCATTGTTCTAATATGTTCGGGAGATTTATTCCTTCCCTTTCCACAATATCTCTGAGATCAGGCTCTTATGTTCCTACCTCACTTGGCGTCATTTCAGCATCTCCATCTACCTCTTGCATGGGGGTGTTGGTGTCACTATTTTCTCCATACATAGGAGTTGCTCTAACCTCCTGTTCCATCTTATTTCTTGGGTTGTTTGTGTTCTCATCTGTGGTTTGTTCCTTAGCTTCTTTGGCTTTTTCCTTTTCCTTTCCTCCTTCTTACTGTAGTGTCCCCAAGGCCGAGCCCCGTTGCAAATCATGATATATGAAATGAATTGTAAACATGTCTATAGGCTGGTGAGCCATGTTTTGTATAAGCTGGTAGCCTTATGTGTTTGTTAGACCAGGGAGCCTAAGTGTTGAAGGCCAGAGTCTGCTGATGTACTTGTATGTATGCAGAATAATTAATAAAATATAACCACCGCCAGGTGCAGACCAACCACGATGACTGAGTGAAGGGGGACTGAGCGTCCACATAATGGGCAAGGGATTAGGGGCTAGAAGGTGGGAAAAAGGGGCTAAGTGTTGAGAATAGGGGCTAAGCCTAGGGGGCTTAAGCCTGGGATTAATATTTTAATATTATTCCCAAAAAGGCATGTGTATTTTATTTTATCCTAAGTTCCTGGCAAGGGGAAAATGTGCAAAAGGGATGCATGTAGTGGGAACACATGCAGTTCCTAGGGTGACAAGTGTCAACCCTGGTGCATGCAAATATAATATCCGAGATGAACCGTGGGAGGGGGATCTTCTCCATTCTACCCGACCGTCTGAGCATGAACCCGTCGGACCTCTACAAGAATACCCTCGTCCAATCCCAAAACCAAAAACTGTGAGACTATCCTATGATTGCTGAACTTGTTTGGGAAGCGCGTGTCTGTTTTCCCCAATTGGTTGTTGCAGCCACGCAGTACTGGACTGTGCGTGGCATACTGGCCAGAGTAAGCTTGGGCTGAGCTTGTGTATGACCTCTCTTCTGGTGAGGGAGGTGATTGTGGTTGGAAGAGGCAGGTTGTCAGGCCTGTGAGCAACTCTTTCTAGGTGAAAACGTTTGCTGGGAAGTGGTTTCTTCCAGAGAGTGCCCAACACCATCTACAGGCTCCGAGACTTCCTGATCCGACCTGTTGCCGAGACCCAAAGAGGGAGGTTAGCATAGATGGACTGTGCATGTGAAGGTGTATACTCTTGGGCGGAACAGGCATGTGGGGAATGAGAGTCTGGTAGTAGTGGGCGTAAGATGGCATCTTTGGGAAGAATCCTTCCAGATATTTCTGTGTTATTTCCATGTAACCCCAGCCTAGCCTAGGATTCCTTGCCTTGGGGTGGAGCTCGGTCCCAGCTCGGGGGTGATCCACTGTTGAGATAATGAGCAGTGTGGTCTAAGGCTGGGAGGTTCGTGGAAGGTCTGCACTTGGTTGGTGGATTTCACCACTGTTACAAGATAAGTATCTAACTATGTTCTTATCACATTTTGCATGACTGTGCTACATAAATTATCATGATTTCCGCTGTGTATATGAATTACTGTTAAATGCTATGGATTGCTAATCGTAGTAGTAAAATTATATGTTTTTACTCCGAGTTAAATGTATTTCACTACTTGAATGCATGTTATTATATAATGCATGTATGAATTATGTAGAAGTGCGTGTACAGATTGTTACATAGTGCGTTATAAACTCTAGGTAAGCAAAAAGGTACACTACAAATTGGTATCAGACCGAAGGTTTCGATGCTAAACCTAGATGGGCCAGTGGAGTGGTCATTGGACCGAGAATGTGAAGGAAATTGGGTCTAGAGAACCAATTTCATACCCTGGTTTGCTCCAAAATGTCAAGTAGTTGCTTGACCATGCTTACGAGCTCAGGAGGTTTAGCAGTGCAGTGAAACTGCAGCCGATGTGGTCTATGGCCGCAGGGAGACAAGTCTCTACACCAATGGTGTTAGAACCTTAGGATCTGTTCGAGTGGGAAGGCGAGGCCTCGTGGCCGTTGGATCTAGAAAAATGTGCGTAGGAATTAAAATTCCTTTTTCAAATACAGAGTAATGTGGGAAAATCGCGATATGCGAAATTCCGAAGTGGTTAGGAACCATTTGAACCGTCAGATCTCGGCCGGAAAACCTGTCAGCCGTAGGATCTATCGGGAGATGTCCGAAGGTTAAACCTCAGAGGCTATGAGCAAAAGCTTCGAAATAGATCTAGACCGTCCGGAAGATAGAGGACACACGTCGTGAGATTTTCCATTACGGGAAATCAAGAATCGTGATATCGAGAGTCACGAAGGAGGTCAGGAATTTTCATGGTAAAAGTCCCAGGAACGATCAGAACCGTCCATCTTAAGGAGGACGCATGGCAGCAATCGACGCCATCAGGAAAGGACCGATAGGAAGTTGTTGATCGGTGTTTGGATCATCAATATATCGGGGATCCTGGTGACAAAGTGTTTTTTTATTTTGGAATCGCGAACCGCGAAACCCTGATAAGAGGGAGCCAGCTGTCAGCTAGTCGGGATTCAGAGAATTGGGAATCGTAAGGACAAGAAGTCCATGCATTGTGGAACTCCGAACCCCGAAACCCCGACGACAGGTTTGACTACAGTCACGGGGTAGAGGTCACGTGGACCAAGAGCTAATCCAGGAGGACTAACGTGTGAAGGACGCGTTGGGATTCAGAAAATCGCGAATCCTGATGACCTGTGCATTTGGAAATTGGGAAGTCCAAAACTCCGAAAGGAGGTAAGAATGTGGTCTTATGAGAGGCGGTCACATGGACCTTGGCATAGCCGTGGGGGGGGCTAAGGCAAAAGGTACATCGGAAAATCGGGGATCGGGAGTTCGTGAGGACAGAAACTCATGTCATCGAGGATCATGAAACCCCGACACCCGAAGCTTCAATTGGGAGATGTGCCACGTAGACACATGAAGAGAACCACGTACCACTATGGTAGAGGGCGACAACTGTGTTGTGGGCCCGGAGGGTAAAGTAAATCGGAACTTCAGGATTCGACAATTGAAATGACAAGAGGTGGGGAGTCACTGTATAATGAACTCCCGGGTACCGAAAACCCGAAGTCCTGGGTACCGAAGGCCCAAAATTCCCGAAATACCAAAGACTAAAGTTTCGAACACCCGAAAAATATAGAGCTGAACAGAGCTCATAGAATTCGTGAAATTGAAACAATTCCTTAAACTCGATTGTCACGAAAGATGAGGAATTGTCAAGAAAATGAAGGCTTGACCAATTCGAGTCGTCTGCGCATTATATTGCAGAAGACTGACGAGTTCCAGAACTGTTTGGAAATTGCCGCAAAATGCAAAGAAATGGAAGAGATACATAATACTTGCAGTTCAAGAAACTTATTTAAAAACATAATGTCTTTTATTTTGTTCGAACTGGCTTATAAATATTGTGGATTGTTCATGAAGGTTTAATGGACTGACAAAATTTGAATTGAATTGCACAGTGTGTGTGCAGACTTCAACAAAGGTCAGGATTCCAGTTAACCAACGCTGAGTATGGAGTGGGGAAGAGTGCAGATTAACCCTGAAATAGAAGACAAACAGGAAGGAAAGGATGTTAACATGGGAGTTGAAGGATCAAACTCCAATGGACATGGAAAAGAGAAGGATAAGGAAGAACACATAATGAAAATCCTTGAAATATTGCAAAGAGAGGCCAAAGCTCGCCGAGATGATATCCGAAAGCTCATGAAAGTCAAGGACCGACAGGGTGCATTAAACTTAAAATTTTTGAAGAGTCTGGAAAGAATAGAGAAGAAACTCGAAAAGGGAAGAGACTCAAGTATGAAGAAAAGTCGCAGAACCCATGGGAGAAGAAGTAGGTCGAGGAGTGGTAGTCGACATCTTAGTCGCTCCTAAAGAAATTCTGACAGGAAGACACACAATAGTTCAAGCCCATCCCCTACCAGAAAACATCGGAAATCTAGAAGGGAGGAATTGAAAGGAGAGATGAACAAGATTAAGCCTCCCACATTCGATGGAGAACATAAGAAGGAGGAAGATGCCGAGACATGGTTGCTTGGCATGAAGAAATACTTCCAATTGCAGAATTATTCCACCCATGCAGAAGGAAGAATTGCAATGTACCAACTAAAAGGAAAAACATCCATGTGGTGGGATCAGTTTGTGCAGGTGCAGCATATCAGTGAGAAAGAGGTCACTTGGAAGGAATTTAAGAGGTATTTAGAGAAGAAATACCTGACAAAAAGATACTATGACAGAAAGACGAAGGATTTCTTCGAAATCAAGTTGGGAAGTATGACCATTGATGAGTATGAACGAAGTTTTCTAGAACTATTGAAGTATGTTCCATTCATCAAAGACAAGGCTGTTAAAATTCAGAGGTATTTGAGTGGAATGCCACCTTCCATTGGTGACAAGATTCAATATGATGATCCTAAGACCATGGAAGAAATCATAAGAAAGGCGAAATTCCTATACAAACAACAAAGATAAAAGCCTACCTTTCGGAAGGCTTGGGATGACCAGAAGAGAGTTAAGAAAGAACAGAGGCAGAAGGGAGACAAGCCATCCTTTTTCAGAAATAGTCTTCAGGGATAGCCATCGTTTAGAGAGTCAAGAATGACTGAAGAGAGACCACAAAGATAGAGACAGGCGCCCATTCAGTGTTGGGGCTATCAAGGAAACCACAAGTACAGAGATTGTCCCCATAAAAATGGTAAGGCGAGATTTGTACATACTGTTCAGCAAGCTAAAACAGTGGAGGATATGGTCAACAGAATGCTGAGGATCTACACAGCCCTAGACAAAAAGCAAGAAGAATTTCAATCGCACATGATTGAAGTGGAAGGTACGATCAACAACCGACCACTTGTTATTTTAATTGATTCAGGGGCTAGCCATAGTTATGTAGATCCTAGAGTGGTGGAAAGTTTGCATCTAAAGAAGAGAAAACATGAGAAGTCTTGGTTAGTGTAGTTAGCATTAGGGACCAAGAGGAAGGTCACTGAATTGGTTAAGTCATGCTCGGTGGACATGAAAGGAATGAGCACTAAGGCTGAATTGAACATTCTGCCTTTAGGCTCATATGATTGCTTAATTGGGATGGACTGGTTGGACCAACACCATGCCCTTCTGTATTGCCATAACAAGAGGTTCACATGCCTAAACGAAGAGGGAAATTAGGTAACAGTCCAAGGAATTCTCAGAGCCGTGGCTGTGAGGGAAATCTTAGCCATGCAGCTGAAGAAATGTTACTGGAAAGGCTGTCAATTATTTGCAGCCCGGGTGGAAGAAGTATTCCAAGATGTGGTCTCAAATTGGGAAAACCACAAGGTACTCAAGGAGTTTAAAGACATATTTCAGGAGGTACCTAGACTACCTCCGAGGAGGGACATCGATTTTTCTATAAATCTGATGCCTGGAATAGCTCTAGTTTCAAAAGCTCCCTATAGAATGAGTACGCCAGAGCTGAAAGAGTTGCAATTGTAGCTTGAAGAGCTACTAAAGAAAGGTTACATTCACCCCAGTGTGTCACCGTGGGGAGCCCCAATCCTATTCGTGAAGAAGAAAGATGGGACATTGAGGCTGTGCATTGACTTTAGGCAGTTGAATAAGGTCACTGTCAATAACAAGTATCCTCTGCCAAGGATTGATGATCTTTTCGATCAGTTGAGGGATGCGAAAATATTTTCGAAAATAGATCTCTGATATGGATATCACCAAGTGAGAATAAAGGATGAGGACATTAGCAAGACCGCCTTCAGAACAAGGTACGGTCATTATGAGTTTACAGTGGTGCCGTTTCGATTGTCCAACGCGCCTACTGTCTTTATGTGCTTAATGAATGGAGTGTTCAGAAATTATCTGGACAAGTTTGTCATAGTCTTCTTGGACGATATATTGGTGTATTCCAAGACAGAGGAAGAACATGAGAAACACTTGAGAATGGTGCTGCAGGTGTTGAGAGAAAACCATCTATACGCAAAACTGAGCAAGTGCTCATTTTACCAAAGGCAGATCCATTACTTGGGACATATAATATCTGAAGAAGGGATCATTGTGGATCCTGACAAGGTACATTCCATTCGAGAATGGCTAGTGCCAAGGAATGTGGCAGAAATTAGATCCTTTATGGCTCTGGCAAGCTACTATAGGAGGTTTATAGCCGGATTCTCAAAAACAACTCATTCTATCACTTCCTTGCAAAGGAAGGGGAAGAAGTTCCAGTGGAATGAAGAATGTGAGAGCAACTTCCAGCGATTGAAGCAGCTACTAACCAGTTCTCCAATCCTGAAGATTGCAGATCCAGACAAGGATTATGTAGTGTGCACAGATGCGTGTAAGGAGGGGCTGGGAGGAGTTCTCAGCCAAGAGGGATTTGTAATTTGTTATGAGTCCTGAAAGTTGAAGGAACATGAGAAGAATTATGCCACTCATGATTTAGAGCTGGTAGCAATCGTACACGCCTTGAGGAAATGGAGACATTAACTCATGGGCAAGAGATCCAAGTTGAGAACAGACCATAACGGTCTGAAGTATTTATTTGATCAGCCGACCTTAAACACCAGGCAAATCAGATGGTTGGAGTTTCGGTGCGAATATGACTTTGATATCAAGCATATCAAAGGGAAAGAAAATAAGTTGGTTGATGCACTCAGTAGAAAAGTGCACGAATTACATGCTACAACCATTAGCATGTACTAGACTGAGATGAAAGACAGAATTTTAGAAGTTGCCAATGCTGATTTA
>JZKD02S0089897.1:0-16608 GCA_000966675.3 Picea glauca | reverse complement strand
GGAACTCCCCTGATGTCAACATCCAAGGTACCTGACCTAACTATGATCCATGCAGACATTATTACATTATTACCCTCGCAGGGGTGCGGAGATCCCGTTTACACAAATATAAGTGTCGGTGTTTAAAAACACCCAGTAGAACCCTGCTGTCTTCGACATAGATAATCTTCATTATATATGAGTTGACCTCCGTGCTAAACGAGCGGTCAACACGTCCTTCATTATTGACTCCATTAAACCCTAAGGCACTGATCCTAAGACCTCAAGCGTTGAAGTATAACTTGATCTAAATACTCTCAAACACTTTGAATTTCAAACCCTAACTACACTAACCCTAGCCTAGACTAACCTACTAACCCTAGTTGCTTACGTCATCATTGGTTATTTCATCTTTAAAGCAACAACGTTTTGTTTTAAGAGCAATTGAATGGTGGTTTAAGCATTAATTGAATAAGGTGTTGATTGGTTACATTGAATACTACATTGTTCCAATATTTATTGGTGAAGTGTCATAACTTTTCATTGATATTGATAAACATTGACTTCGTCAACACTTATTGCTACATTGCTCATATATTTATCAGATAGTCTTATGAAGTACTAACCCATTGAAATATAGCTTGCATATATTAGTTTGTCGTTGCTTTGTTTCAGGCAGGTGTTCTTCATTGGGGATTTACTTTATTATTGGCTGTTTAGCTGGGATTATCTATTTGGTGGTGACTTGTGAAGAGGGAAATCTTATCTTTGTCCTATTAGTCTTTGCCTCTTCAAAACCATAGGTCACCGGGGACGTCTCTGAAATATCCCTGATCCGGCTGATCAAGATATTTGCTACTGTTCTACTGCTCTGGCGTGTAGATCTGATACACTGGGGGTTTCTGGATGCGTTTTAACTGGGTGATTGAGATGTTCTTCGGTTCTTGTGTTTGCATGTGGGTTATTATGGTTGCATGTCGGTTATTACAAGTGCATGTTGCATAATAAAGGTTTAACAATCATAAAAAGACGCATGCAAGAGTATATAAGGACAACTGCTCAATATCATGAATAATAATCGTTCATGCATGGGAATACAAATAGCCTACTGAAATATAGAGTCTAGACGTCAGTCAGATCTAATGGATCTGTACTGGAATACAATCAAATAACAAAGAAATACCCATGACCGCAAGAAGACAGCAGATCTGCTACATGCACGGATAGATAGGCAAAAATAAGTAATCTCGGAGAAGCACGGTAACCGCTACCAGCTGGAAAACTTGATCTAAAGAATCCACCGTCAAAATGAGCTCGAAACTACTCCAATCAATGCGCCCTGGCCTCTACACTGGAAATACTGTCTGACGGAACTCGGATCGGGTCTCTACGGCCCCGGATCTGGACCCCTGGGGGGTTTGCGCCCCTCCTTGGGCCCTGAATGCGCCCCAAAGGATTCCACCGTCGAAATCTGCTGCTATGTAGCTCAAAACGATCGTCTTGTCCAATGATGAAATGGGTCGGAAGGGTTTGGATAGATCTGATAGGAAACCCCTGCATGCAAGGCCAAACGTCGGTCCGGAATGAATGTGCCCAAAATGGCTGTATGGGTCGATCTGCAAGATTCCACCGTCGGAATCTGACGAAGAATGGCTCAATGGAAGCGCCCTGGCTGGATCTCTAATGGGTCGGAATGAATCTGCAATCGGGACCACGGTCTACTGCAGATCTCTGAATCTCCCAAATGACTTGCGCCCTCCTTGGCTGAGCTGCGCCCTCCACAATAATCTCTCCTGAAAAGAACGGTGAAATACCTGGATGGTATCTCCGATGGGCTAGGGTGTGTCTCTCAACACCGAAACCGATCAAGGGTGGTGGTTTCCTCCAGAAATCCACAAAATAGTAAGGTCGGCTCTCCTCCTCCTCTCGGAAGTCTCAACATCAAATCATAACAATGCATCATGAGGAATTAGGTAAAATTCCTCTCTTTATATCTTCCCGACCTAATTCTTCGTTGACATCACTTAACCTAGGCGCCTTTCCTCCTAAGTGAATTATTTGTCAATTAAGTCGCACCCCTTATCACCTTTTCGTTCTAATTCTCCGTTGACTTAGGCTTAAGTGACTTTTCCTAAGTATTTAGGCTTAATTTATCGTTTAGCCTTAATTCCTCCTTATTTCTCCATCCGGTTCCCTGTTTGTGCCTAACTATAGTCTACGGGAACATATAGACTACTAAGTCACTCCCCACTGGCCTAATCTTGGGGACAGGACATCACAGTCTCCCCTGGGCCTAACCTCCCTAAAGAGAAAGAACCTCCCCATCGTGGTGACATTGGGTGGGATAGGTTCCTGTTACGCCGGTTTGGCCTTCAATCTTATAGCCTTTTTCCTAGCTACAAACTGTTGGATAACATGTCCTTTTGGTGTTTTGCTTTAGCTGCAGCATCGGCGGGTTCTGGTACATTCTCTTTAATGAATCTTGCTAGATCATTCTCTTCAAGAATGAGTCCAATCCTATACTTCCAGGAACAAAAATTTTCCACAGCTTCTAGATTTTCAACAAGCTTAGTGCTTGTTAGTGCTTGCAGACATCTTTTACCTAGAGCTAGCAAAATGACCAAAAAATGAAAATGCTCAGAATTGAATTTTGAACTTGCCAGGAGGTGCGCTTGGCTGAGGCGAGTAGCCTGGTGTGGTTAGATTTCAGAAAATCCAAATTTTTCCCCTTCAAACTTGACCAACGGATTTATGGACTGGTGCTTCTGGTTTTCTGGTACTTCTGGTACTGGTGAAAACTAGGGTTTCACTTTCCGAGAGATCTATCCACTAAAAAGGTGCACTGAAGGTGCCAAAGAGTTCCTTGGGCTAGGGTGCACTTTTTGAGATGTCTTTTAGGCTAAAATTCCTCTTCAATGAAAAGCCCTAATTTTCTTGTACGACAACAATGACGTTTTTCCTTTTCTTGTGAAAGATGCTCTCTTCAGCTTAGCTCTGATACCATGTTAGAGTTTAAGCTATTATTAGGTTTCTTTTCAATTTACTAGATAACCATAGCATAGATAGGATCACTGAGAGAAACACAATCACAAGAGACACATCATTTATCTTGGGAAACCTTCATGGGGGAGAAAACCCAACAAAAACTTCCTTAACATAGATAGCCAATACAATGCCAAGAGAATAAACCAAACACTACAGAAAGTCCTCTCCCAAGTAATACACCTCTCTCTCTTCCTTCTTCTTCATCTGCAACTCCAAACTTGCGCTCTGAATAATCGAATGAGTGAGTGAACAAATGAGGCGTTGGCCTCCTTTATTTATACAATCTGGCAAGTGCTGAAAGGAAGTGTCTTTTCACTAGCAGGGCCGACTTCTCTTTCTGGGTGGTTAGAACCACCTTAATTTATTCTGGGGGCCGAATTCTCATTTTGCATATTACAATTAGGGTTTGACCAATCCGCAAAAGGGGATTTGGTCATTTAGAATGCCCGACATGATCAATCCACAAAAGGGGATTGATCTAATGAATAATACATCAATAATAAATAGAATACTCTTTGCAGTTACAATATTTCAACATTTCCAAGTATAAAGTAGTTCACCAAGAAAGGCATGCCACTCCCAAAATAGTAAGAGACCAAGTCCATGGAATAAAATAATAATATCCCTGTGGTTCCTACACCATGCAAATCTCAAAATATGTGAAGAATCTCCTCAAAATAGTAAGTATGCTTAAGTACTAGGTCAAATATCCTCATCAAGGTTAAAACAAGATGTGAACAAAACCAATTCAAAGCTGGAAGTTGACCATCTAGTGGAGCACACCACCAAAATTAGTATGCTTAGATAATGGTGAGTAAAAATATGATTAAATAGAATGGAAGTGGACATGAAGGGAGGGCACATTCATAACTAACTCTGAAAGGATGTGCAAACTCAACAAACTCCTCAACACATGTGCCAAGTGAATTAAACACTTCGTCAAGGTGGCACGTGTGAGTGTGAACAAGGCCAAAGTAACCCCGAAGAATTATCACGAGGGAAACCACTTACCACTATTTTTTTTTGAATTGCCTCAACATGTGTGCCAAAGGGGAGTGCTACCCTCAAGTTGTGTTCCTCACGCACAACAAATTGTATTCCCTCGTCATTTTTTTTTCTTTTTTTAAATTGGAATTGAGGGAATAAAGCCTCGATTGAGGTTTAGAATCTAGTAATAAAATATGCCAGTAATGTAGCACTTCAACCTTAGGTTTGGGTTTGATTAATTAGCAGCAAAAATATCCCCAACCATTTTGGTATGTTCACACATGGAAAAAGGTGTTTTATTGAAATATGTCAAATACGAGTTAAGTTGTGAGGGAAAACTATATGGAAATTGATGAAAATGGGTCATGTGCTCTCTATGAGTGGGTAAATTATGGAATATGTGTATGATATGAAAATTGTCCAGGTAAAATGGAAATGTGATAACATTATGGGTGGTACCTAGGCCAAATTATGGATGGATAATGAAAGGGGACATGCATCTAAACAAACCACTAGGAGATACACCACCAAACTAGAGAGCACCACAACTAGGAAAGGACTTGAACCCACCATGAAATGACCAAGAGAAATTAATGACAAGAATATCATGAGCACAAGATAAGGAGATAGAAGATTTCTCACCAATAGTTAATAATGGAGTGGCACTTGCAACAAGATGAGTACAAATGATGTGTTGCTGAAGCAACCTCCACCAATGATACAATATATGACCAATAAATTTGATAAGCGGAAGTGAGCAAAGGAGCATGAAAATAATACTGCCAATTCATCCTATGACAACATCACCTCCCCCCTTGGCTGGCCAAGGGTTAGGTTAACAATGATGGTAGCACAAAATAACATGTGCAATAACAAAGTGCCTCCAGATCTGCAACTGGTAGATAGAAAGTCCATGTTGTCATCCTGCAAAGTGTCATGAACTGGTCCTCGGACACCCCATACAATATATGGTGTAACATGTTGAATGTTTAGTTGCATGGTAATATATGTGAAATCTAGAGTCCAGAGCTCTTTCACTCTCTACATTCCACTTTTTATCCTCCAGTGCATGTTTTGGCCTAGCCTCCTCAACAAGATCCTTTCCACCTGGAAGCAGCATCCCATCAAATCCAGAATCGGTGTTTAATTGTAGCACTCTCCCCATGATCTTACATTCAATATATGTCTCAAAAAAAATTTCTAACCAAATTCCAAATGGCTCTTTTAAGTCCAGCCAAATCAGCAGGGTTCTTTTGAAGCAACCAAGTCTTCCTATAGGCATCGAAGCCTTTTCTTGGAGTGCTCCTTGGAACTCTTTGTTACTGTTATCTTTTATTCCATTGCCTCAGTTGTGCTCATATTGAAATTCAGAGGCTTTATTGCATTGTGTTCTTGATGAGAACTGATGACGTATTCTGAATGAAATGTTTCAAATACCATTCTTTATTTATTAAAATGCATGCTAATCTAAGTAATAGAACACCTTGCTATCTGGGCATCATTCATTTGGGAAGGCACAGATTCTGTCCATTGGAAACATCCACTAGCCGGTCTTCAATATAATAACACTTAGAATTGAACTATCATTTCCAACAGAAAGACAGTCACTATAAGGAAAAGTATGCATTGAATAGGTCAGACTAGGACTATGGATGGAAACCTAGATTTACCATTTTGTATATTTCAAAATACATTTACATGGAAATTTTTCTTTTTGCAGTGATATGTATAGCATTTTGTATTTCAATGTGATTATCATAGTGGTAAATCATAATATGTTATTTGAGCATTCAAGATCGTGTCTAACAACCTTGGTTCATGTAACTGTTATTTTCAATGAAAGTTTATTCTCGTTGATATGGGAACTAGTATTATAAGTTTTGAATTGAAAAGTTTTCCTTTGTTGTAATTTCTCCAATGTTATTTTGTAGGTTATTGGGAAAAAGTATGTAAGGTTATATCCAGCATCAGTGTCAGAAGAGTTGTACCCGTACAGTGAACCGATGCTAAACAATTCTAGTCAGGTAATATTAAAAACTCAGAATATGATGACTTTAGTGGATGAAAATAAGTGCTTGAAATTGCCATGCAAACTTCACTGGTTTGAAGTGATGTTATTGTGGAAAACGTCATTTACATATTAATCATGCTTTTCATCATCTGTTCCTCAAATTTTTGTATACCACAAATTACAATATATTGAGAGACACAACCTTAATTAACATGTGATAACTCACAAGCAAAAATAATGTGTTTCATTTTATATACTTGTTTCTTCCATTTGCTTTTGAAGGACATTAAGCTTGCTTCTAATGTTATTCTTGTGTTCAATGTGGGTGTATTTAGTATTTACACATCAATTAAGGCAGCCCACCTCTATTCTCTTACCTTCAGATTTTATTTATTTATTTTGTTTTAACTTTTATATTGATGGTACGTTTATTTATATGATAAACTTGAATGAGTGCCAACTAGTGAAAACTTTTTCTTGGGTATTTGTTTATTGTTTTTGTATTAGCATTAGGGATACCCAATGTGGTAGACAGAAATTATGGCAATATTGCCTCTATGATGGACCTTTTTCATCCTTAGGAGCAGAGATTGGGCTCAAACATAGGAGATCCAAAGTTCTAAAATAGCCTGAGAAGAAATTGGGACGAAAATTTATGAGGTGATGAAATTAGCCTAATCATAATAATATGCATATCAAGTATAACCTTGACATTTCCCTAAAACCAATAAGAATGTGAAGGGTCTCTTAGTTGTTAAGATGAGATTTTACTTATCTTGGAGGCTTGCTGACAGCTTACATACATTGCCATCCTCCTCTGGGCAATATAAGTTGGAAATAACATTTATTCTCTAAAATATTAGAAACTTCATCACAAAGTCATAGTTACCAAGCGTGCCAAATTTTCATGAAAATACACACAATTGTATATGATTTTATGTACCAAATACCTAAAATAGCATCATAAACCATAGTACACACAATGTACACAAGATGTGAATGTGGAGTAAAACTCCAAAACAGATAATAGAGATGCGTTCCAGAATAACTCCTTATAGAATAGAAGTAATCCCTCCAAATAACCCAAGTACAACCACATAACCAAATCATATGTTCATCATCTCACAATGACTAATTTACCTCTATATATGCCTATTCTCACTAATTGCCCATGTGGGCCCTTTATTAGGCCAACCCCTATTACATATATATTTACCCCATTACATATACATTTAACCCCATATATGCCCCCCTTGGTGTCATATCCTAGTACCCTCATTCGAAAAGCTTTGTCCTCAAAGCTTCACAGTTAAGGTTTTTACATGTGTTAAAACCAAGTATTAGGATCCTTATATTCCTACTCTTTTGTTGCCATTGTTGATGATCCGCCTATCCAAATTCAATTATTTTCGGTCTTAATCTTTGATAGCTAGTTGTTGCATAATTCTCTTTCATTTGATTCCATGCACTTTTGTTATAACTTATCCAATTTGTTGTAGTTGTTGGTTTATGATAGTATCCTGTCGAATAATAGTTCTATGATACCCCGTTCCACAAATACCATTGATTATTCCATCTTCTTCTTTGGTAGTGATGATACTAATCTTCTTGTCTTTGTTGCTAGTGTTCTTGGTAATGAGGGTGTCGATATGGTTCCACCTTTGATGGTTTTGTTTCATTCTGCACATCCATATCATCCATCTTCTTTTTAGAGATAGTGGCATCCTCTATCCTTTTTTCTTGGTCTTTGATTACTTTGGCCTTTGAGATAATACCATCATATTTGACATGTACATCCTCAAGCTGAAGCTCAACTACTTCAAGTATTTTCTGATGACTTTATTGAATCTTAGCTTCCTTCTCCTTTTGAAGCTGCAATTTAATACCATCCATTAGATTCTTATGTCCTTCAATTCTAGATTGCATTTCTGATTTAATGTCTTCCGTACTAACTGCTTTTCAACTTTCTTGTAAATTTCCTTTTCAAGTCTTTCGGTAGTATTCACTTCAACTATTCTGGTAGTATCTTCATCATTATTCTTTGATTATGACTTTTGTAGACTCTTTTTCATAATCTTAACATCGTTAAGGTCTTGATTATACTTACACAACCATTTGATTTCTTCATCTTTCTTTTTCAATTCTTCCCTTCACTTGTACTTTTCTCACTTTCCTTTGTTAATATTTTTTTGCTTGAATTTTTTAATCTCCTTCATAAATGGTTGATTAAGGGATTTTATCTTTGTGAACTCATCAACTTTCTTTATAAGATCTTTTAACTCTTCATATCCTCTGGCAGTTTGGAAAAAATTTCTTTAGCTTCATTTAATTCATCTCTATGCATCGCCTCTATTTTTGTGTCCCTGATCCATTTATTTGAAAACAATTCTTCAAATACTTCCCATGTGGCATTTAGTCTAGTGTCTTAATCAAGATTCATCCACCATGTAAAAGCTTCACCATAAAAACAAAGACTTGCCACAAAAGGAGTCCTAGCATTTTCCTTTCCATCCTCAACCATTCCGTAGGATCAATTTCATCTTCATCTTCATCCTCTATGACCATAAGTATTACCATTGGTTCTTATTTGGGGTCCAACCAAAAACCTCAACTTCTAACTGAAATATCCCTGATCCAATGGATCTAGATAGAATCTGCTAAACTGATGTCTCAACTCACAGATTTGATACTCTGGGGTTTTTGGATGCGTTTTAGTTACTTGTTTAACATGCTTGGTGATTTCCGCATGTGTGTGTCATATAAATAAGGGTTTGAACAATATATATGATGCATGCGAAATAAGGAACCAACACAACTCAATTGTATGTATTATATGGAAAAGCAGGAAATACAACTAGTATGCTGAAAGCAGAGAACTAATCATCAACTAGATCTCATGGATCATCACTTGAATACAATGCAACTGATATAAAATACCCGTGATCAAAAGATGTGGATGGATCTGCACATGCACAGATAGATTGACAACATGCAGCTCCGAAAACTCATGACAACTGTTGCAAATTAAGGATATATTCACCCTGGTGGCTATGCTCAACTGATCGGCCTGAAAAATGTCTCAAACTGTGCGCCCTGGCTTCTAGGATCCCCTTGATATCTGTCCGACTGAAGATCGGCTCACTGAAGCTTTGGATGAACCCCAGATGATATCCCCTAGGGGGTTTTGCACCTCCTGGGCTCTGGCAATGCGTCCTGATGATTCCACCGACGGAATCAGATGATGTCTGTCTCAAAATGTGCACCCTAGCTTTCTCTGTACTGGGTCAGAATGTTTTCCCCGGATCTGATTTGGAAAACTCTCTGGAAACCCAAATGTCCTTCCCCAAGTGTTGTGCACTTCCTGGTTGTCTGGTGTGTTTCCTGTCATACCCCTGAGTACCACCTTTTTCCCATTTTCCTCCATGAAAGACATCTATATGGTCTTGTAGTTGGTAGTGATTGGCCCCAATTTACTAAGCCACTAAACTCTAAGGATGATGTTAGTGTCTGGAAGATCCATTACATAGAAATCTTGTGCCAAATCATGCCTGCCCAATGTAAGCTTCATTCCTGGAATATACCTGTCACAAGGCATAGTGCGCCCCCCTGCTACTTCCACACGAAACCCTTCAAATTCAACTGTAGGTATATGTCTTGTTTGCAGTAGGGCTGAATCAATGAAGTTGTGTGAAGCACCCCCATCAATGAGAACCGAAACTTTCTGCCCCTGTAGCACTCCTCTTATACTGAAGGTGTTGAATTTGGGTACCCAACTGATTGATGCTATTATTACCTTCTCATCTGTTGTAAGGCCGTGACCTGCATCCTCCTCATCTGCATTTTCTGTGGGATCTGCCTCCATGTTCTATAGATGGCCGAAACCTTCCTCCTCATCATCATCAGAAATCACTTCAATGTAGTGAGCCTTGCCTTTGCCTTTACCCATGCATTTGTGTGTTGGATCCCAAGGCTCTTTGCATGTAAAGTGTAATGTCCCCCACCTCTTGATGAAGAGGTTTGGAGAGACTTAGTGGTCTAGTCATCCCCACTAGGCCATAGTCTCATGCAGCATGGGGAAAGGTCAGCTAACTCAATGTTATATTTTGAAGTTGACCGGAAAAAGGTAAAAAGGTAAAAAGTAACTCTCTGAAGGAATAGAGCGCTTGAGGTTGAGTTCGGAGTTAAACCTAAGGGTTAACTTAACTCAATAGAGAAACAGAAAGAGGTATAGAGGAAAGCCTAGGGCGAACCTCTCAGATCATCTTGGGTATTATTGCATTTTGGCTATTGGGCTCTTGAGCACACAGTTTTGAGGGTTTTGAGAATACAAACCCTAGAGAACAACTCAGTGGTGAAAGATTCCACTCACCTTGTTCCAAGCTTGGTCTCGGGGATGAAATACTCCACCCACACCATTTTATAGTCTTCACAGGTACCATCATCGATTCAGGAGGGCAGCAGGTCCCTTGAGGGTTTTCCAGCAGGGGCACATCATTTCTTGGAGAGGAGTTCGATCTAGCTTTGTGACAAGGTCTATTGACATTCTAGCACCTGGGTATTACTTGCAGGGCCTTGTTCATCAAATTTGGATCATTTTGAGAGGGTTACTCCTGCTAGATTATTATCTGAAGATTTGGGACGTTTTTGAGAGGAGGGCGCAACTGTGATTCAGATCTGTCCAGTTTGAGAGGGTTATACCTCGGATCTGACCCTGAGACTTCACCCAGCAGCTTGTGTTGGCCCGATCTATCTTTCTAGATATTTTCAGGGTGTTTGGAGGCTTTCTCCATCAGGGACGAAATATTGAGCTTGGCAGTCTTCAGGAGGGCGCAACCTGGATTAGGGTTTCAGCAGTTTGGAGGGGTAGACTTTGGCATTTGGACTTCAGACTTCAGGGAGGGCTTCTACTTGTCCCGATTTATCTTTTTGTGGATTTTAGCACTAATTGGAGATCTCCTTCAACTGGGCCGAAATCTTGGTCTTCTCATCTCTTCAGCATGACGTGCCATCGGCCAAGGGGGTTTGGACATGACCCTGGTTCTTCTTGCATTGACCTTCATTGTATATCCAGCCTTTGGAGGCTTGTCTTGTCTTGTTAGGAGCATTTTGTAGCAGCTCATATATTATCTCTTGGAGCCATCTGATGTTATTCCAGATCTGCATCCATTTTGTATCAGGTTCTTGCTTTTCATAATAATAAAGGTCAGATCTATGCTTTTGGGTTCCATATCTTGTGTACTGGTTAGATCCTGTATTTCATTGAGTATATCTTCAGATCTGTGCTTAATAACTGAATATAACCCTAAGGCCGAAACTTGAGAGGCCAACCCGAAAACACACACAAACAATCAAGTAAATCAGTGGTCAGTTAGTGTTCCAAGCAAAAAAATTGGCCTGGGAACATTACAGTGGTATCAGAGCTCTGATCCTCCCATCCTGTGAGGATTAGTGCATGCAGAAGTTTAGTGGCATTTATATGGGCAGAAGGAGGAAACATATAGGTGAGGCTGAGGTCGATATGGAAGGTTCAGGTGAGGACAGGGAGCGACAGGGCTTGGCAACTTTGACACAGGAACTACGTAAATCCATACAACAGACAGAGAGTACATTGGTCAACCACTTATAGGAAAGCCAGGAGGCAAACCGGAGGGGACAGGCCTCAATATTAGAAACCTTGAGGAAGGTAGACAAAAACCAAACAAGGATAGCAGAAATGTTGATGGAGATGAATCACAAGGGGAAAGGCCCAGAATCTTATGCCAACAATGAAACTAGTGGGTCTCATGGAGGGAACAGGTATTAGCAGGAACATATTCCTTATCATCATTCTGAGGGAATTCATGGAGGGGGAGCACCACATGGACAGACAGGTAGGAGGACCACTCCTAGACCGTACTCACCCTCATTCACAGATGAACCCACATAGCCCAACCACCCAGATGAGTTTGATGATCAGTTTGATCAATATACCAGGGAGTACAACTCATTGAACTTATCAATTCAGAGACAGATCACCCTAGATCAGTTCTATGGCTTAAAATTCAGAAACAAGCCCAGGCCGTACCACAGGAACAACTATGAGCTTGAGCGCAAGGTTGGGAAGATGGATATTCCCTACTTTGATGGTTCGGCCAAGATGATTGCACAAGCGTGGGGACAAAAACTAGACACTTACCTGTAGCTTAACCCTATGAGGGAGATGGATGCCATCAAGTTTTCCACCATGTACTTGGATGGAAAAGCTCATGATTGGTGGTATCATGGATTGACCACACTTGGACACAATCATATAGTGGCATACACAGAGTTCACTCAGAGGCTCATTGACAGGTTTGACCAGGGGGATCCTGAACTACATTTCAGGGAACTCAGACAGACAAGAGCATCGGAGGTGTATATTGAGGAGTTCCAGAGGCTAGAAGTCATGGTACAACACATATCACAGACTAGACTCATGATGCTCTTCACTGAGGGGTTGATGGAACCCTTGAAGGGTTGGGTTAAGGCTTTTAAGCCTACCAACTTGAAGGATGCTATCTGGAGGACGAGAGATCTAGGGCTAGTTGCAAAACCAAAATTTGTGCCTAGACCACCTCTAAACACCGGAGGGAGAGATCAAAGACCTCCAGTGAATCCAGGAGGAAGAGACCCAAGGGGGTTTGACAGGGGAAAAGGTAGGATGGATGAAAACACGAGAAGAGAACTTCGAAGAAAACAACTATGCTACACATGCAAAGAGCCGTGAAATCCATCACACAAGTGTATGGGCCGTGGCCAGGTTCTTTACATTGAGGTGACATCTAATAATGAAGAGGAGGAGGATTTCAGCCACATCCAGAACATGGAGGCAGACACCACCGAAAATGCAGAAGAGGAGGCTATAAGTCACGACAGCGCAACAGAGGAGAGGGCTACATTGGCCTCCATCAGTGGGGTACCCAAGTACAACACCTTCATGATGAGAGGAGTGTTGCAAGGGCAAAAGGTGTCAGTGCTCATTGATGTGGGTGCTTCTCAAAACTTCATTGACTCAGCATTACTTCAGAGGAGGCATATACCCACAATTGAGTTTGAAGGATTAAGGTAGAGGTAGCAGGAGGAAGCACCATGCCTTGTAACAGGTACATTCCAGGGATGAAGCTTACATTGGGTAGGCATGATTTAGTACGGGACGTTTATGTGATGGACCTCCCTGACACAAATATAATCCTTGGAGTACAGTGGCTTAGTATGTTGGGGCCTATCACCACCAACTACAAGACCATGGAGATGTATTTCATAGAGGAGAGTGGAAGAAAGGTAGTCCTTAGAGGCATGACAGGCAACACAACCAGGGTAGTCATAGCAAAGCGGATGGAAGCCATTTTCAGGAGAGAGGAGATTGTATATGCTGCTGAGTGCAATATTTCGGCACGTGTGGACAAAAAGGGGAAGGTTCACTACGCACCAGAGATCCAGAGGATCATTGACAAACACAGTAAGGTGTTTGGACCCATCCCAGCAAGTGTGCCACCAGATAGGAGATTTGAGCATATCATTGAGTTGGAAGAGGGGGCAAAACTAGTCATCACCACACCTTACAGAGACCCAAAGAAGTACAAGGACGAGATAGAGAAGGCCATCAAAGAACTCTTAGACATGGGTCACATTAGACCAAGTTCCAGTCCTTTCGCCTCTTTAGTGGTACTGGTCAAGAAGAAGGATGGAACCATGCGCATGTGCATTGACTTCAGGGCACTAAACAAGAAAACTATCAAAAACAGGTATCCCATTCCGAGGATTGATGAGCTATAGAACGAGCTCCATGAGGTTGTTTACTTCAAAAAGATTGACTTGCATTGTGGATACCATCAAATCAAAATGAGGGAGGAGGACATCCCCAAGACTGCCTTCAGGTGTCACTACGACCACTATGAATTCTTGGTGATGCCATTTGAACTGACCAATGCACCCGCCACATTTCAGTCATGTGTAAAGATCCCAAGCCATTATGCAAGGATCATCACGGTTTTGGTGTCTTTTAAAACTTTTCTGGTTGTGGCATTTCGTCAAACACTTTGTTGTCCTACTTGTTTAGATGTCTTTACTTGCTGAATGGCCTCTTGATTTCGGCCTTAGAGTTTACTGATGTGTTATATATATGTGTTGCAGCAATAAACAAGAAGATATAACCATGGAACATACCTCAACCATATGCAATATGATAGACAAGCCAAAACATCTCAAATCTGCTTTTATTCATAAAATAGAGAAACCTACTACAATGAAGATGCCGATTTGGAATGCTCAACAAATGGCTAAGAAGATAGATAATAGAGCTGCTACAAAATGCTCCAATAGAAGACTCCAACACGCCTCCAAGGCTGGATATACAATGAAGATGTAATACAATAGATCTGGGCCGTAAGAATGATAAACCCCCAAGCTGGAAGGTGCCACGCCCTGCTGGATAGCTGAAGCCCCTCAACAATTCGGCCCTGCTGCCAAAGGTGTCCAATCACCCCAAGAAATATGCCAACTGATAGATTGGGCAACTGTAAGGACAATCCAGGTGTCCAAATCTCCAAATCCATGCTCAAACCCTGTAGATCTGCAACTCCTCCACTGAATAGTGCGCCCCCCTGGATGGCTGAAACCCTAATAATTTGGATTGGATGAATGAGGCCTCCAAACCTCCTGAAACTCTCCAAAATGATAGATCGGGGCTTGGTTACCTCCTTGGTGAAGTCCCAAGCGAAATGGTGAATATTTGAGCTAGCAAATGACTGAAACCAATTTCTGAAGTTTGGACCTCTCCTCCAATTCGTCCCATGCATCTAATAAATCAAATAGCACCTGAAACTCCTCATGAATGGACTAGATCTGATGTCCAAGGCCCTACAATGAAAACCCAAGTGATAGAATCTCCAAAAGCCCTGCCAATCTCCTACAACGAATCTCTCTCCAAGGATGGTGCGCCCCCCCTTGCTGGAAACCCCCAATGGTGCGCCCTCCTTCTCTTCCTGTGCCTGTGCCTGTGTAAAACCCTCCTGCACTGATGTAGAACCGAGCTAGAATGGTGTGGGAGAGTATTGCATCTCCGAGACCAAGCTTGGGACAAGCTTGGTGGAATCTTTCACCACCGAATCGTCCTCTAGGGTTTGTTAAGTCAAACCCTCAAAACCCCCAACGCTGGGCTCACTAGCTAAAAGCCAGATATCAAAATAAGATCATACATGAATAATGAGTAGAGGCCCTTGCCTTTCCTTTATACTTTTTGGCTCACCTTGTCCCTTCAAAGTGGCTTTCATTTTGTTAATATTTAATTAATTAATTAAATCACTTTAATTAATTAATTAACCTTTTTACCTCTGAAAAACTCCTTAACTCTCCTTCTGGCTTCCCTAGCCACTGAAAGTTACTTCTCACCATCCCATCCTGTTGTGTTGCTTCTCCCGATTCCAATGAGCTATTACACTAAAAGGTTCCTCCAAGCAATGTGCCCAAAATGACCTCTTCAGTGAATTCCATTAACTTATAGCTCAAAATAGTCAAAATCATGGAAATCGTCGGAATGCCACGGAACCAAAGCCAACCTGTGCAGAATGGCTCATAATGATGGAATATGATGAGCAATGCAAGCTTGACCCCAAAATGCCTCTCAATAACTCTTGTACTCGCTATAACAACCATCTGGCTACTCTGGTCATCATAAACCTTTACACTGTGATGATGTCCCAAAGTGGGGACATTACAGTCCTCCCTGCTAGAAAATTGCTTGTCCTCAAGCAATACCCAAATCCCCTCAAATAAAATACCAGGATCCCATGTCCACCTGTGGGATACACAGTAGAATCCATCCAAAGATGAACACGCATGCACTCTACCCCCTGGATCCCATATCAGGAAGTGAACTGCAATACTCTGGGAAGCATAGTCCTGAAAGATATCAACCTTGTGAACCTCCTGCACCTGACACATGGCCTCATCTCGGAATGAGTCCATCCTCCAAATCTCTACCAGATCCACACGACCTCCATCAACTGCACATGCTGATGCCAAAATGAGGTACTGCAAGACCTCCGTGAGACACCCTGAAGYGCTGTGCTCCCCTCAACATTGAAGCTAAATGGAAAGTTAGAACAACTTTCCCCTGCAAAGGTCCACTCGCCCCTATCAGTCATTGAAATGCTCAACCCTGCAATCCCTGGGTCCCATGCTAACCTCTGTCGAAGATCACCATGCTGGCCCTGCACTACTCTGACCACGACTGTCTGCCCCCTGCATACATACTGGATCCTCCTCTCCTGGATCCTCAAGCTGAAATACCTGTGACCACCGGACGTGCTGTCCAGAAACTGTATCTGTAAAGACATCTCTGTAGAAGAAGTACCTATCCACCCATCTCCACGTCCGATCATGATTTTCAAGAGTGAAAAGTTGCCTCGCTCTATCGGGCAAATCCCTGCAGGCCCACTCTAGACCGACCCCTGGTGGAGTGTGTGGCTCTCGGGCGTGTTATCCATCAAAGTTGCACTGAGATGGACTTCCCACGAGCCGCCAAAGTTTGAACATCACTTGTTCAAAATTCAGAGTTCAGAAGTTCA
>JZKD02S0089896.1:282199-296202 GCA_000966675.3 Picea glauca | reverse complement strand
CATTCAATTTCATATTACAAATGGTAGATGACTTATTCAAAAAAACATGGATATCTTCCATCTTATGTGTAACTAGCAATGGCTCCATGTGGTGAAATTGGGGCTATCCATTTTTGTGTTTCCCTCCTCCTTACAACTTTTCACACTTATCTAAAAAAGGGGGAAAACAGGCCCTAATTAAACTATTGATTCACCCTCAAGTCAAATCTGCTACTCTATTATACCCTAATAGTTTATTCTTCATTGAAAGGTACCAAATCTAGTACCAAAATGTAGATAATCCCCCACATAACCTATAAATCTGCATAAATTTAATGACAAAATCTGCTTAAAAATATTTGTTCATACACTTAGCAACCTAGAGATAACTGTGTTCTATGAACTTTGAAATTTCTAAACCCACATTCAAACATTACCATAAGCATAAATACACGTTGCTAAGCAAATTTGCAGCAGAATAGACACAATGAGAAGCAATCATTCAACTCAGAAATACTCTTTAGGAAATGCTAGGGAAAATCCCAATGTGGGGAAACCCAAAGAGAGAGAGAGATTTATATAGATTAAGGAAATTACATATCAACAACAATACAATTTCTAGCAAGAGAAAATACCTTACAACACCCAAAACTGTCCCAACTTTCTTCCTTGGAAAACATGCCCATAAATAGTTGTACGACTTGTACGCCCCGTCTGAACAACACCCAAGATCAGTGACAAATTAGAGATATAATGAAAACACCAAAAAAAACGTCCTCTTCACCATGAGAAACCACTAGAAAAGTTTTCTCGATTTGCATGCAACAGTGTTGCCTCGAAATCCATGCCCTCGTAGCCTATTATATAGACTGTACGAATTATCAACAAAAAACTACAATAGTATTCACTCAAAAATTTCTTGGTAAACATGCCCACTTTCTCAATGCATCTTGCACAGTACTAGTGCATTCTCTTATAATCTGAAACTGACTCTTCACCTTCTCCAACCCTGAATCTAATGGCCAAGATCCAATCTTACATTTACAAGATCAAGGGTCATTATTCATTCCCTCCAAAATCAATCACTTTAAAATATTAAAGTACATTTTCACTTTATAACATAAGTGCACTTTATGAGATAAAGTCACTTTAATATTAGAAGGTACACTTTATTAAGAAGTCACGTTAATAAAAGAACCACTTTATCACAACTTTATAAAAACTCATTACAAAGTCAAGTGTCTAGTAGTGTAGGTACAGGGTTACATTCACATACAAGACATGCATGCAACATACCTCCCGAGCTAAAAAGATAACACTCCCTCTTAGTGAGGGATGTACTTCCTACCATGAACATCATCTGGTCCCATCACATTGTTTGCAGTAAATTCTCCCTCTGAACCTAGAGAAATCATCAACACTTACACAAAACTTGAACCATAAGACATCCTCCTAAAAACTACACTGAACCCTTGGCTTCTAGGAGAATCCACTCCACCTTAAGCATCGGTCTGTTCACACCAGTTGGGCCTCCTGCCATTTCTCAGAAGAGACTCTCTCTCCTCTCTTGAAATGTAAGATTGAATCCTTGGGCCCACCTCAGTCTCAGGAGCCTCTTGGTCCTCATCCAACATTGAATCATATCCTAAAGGTTGTCCTCGCAACATGTACAACATTTCCACTCGATCACCAATCAATTGTGGTTCAATCGAGTCATCTCCCTCCTTGTAGATAAATACATGTCCTCTCTTGAAAAATGTACAATATCCATCATTCTCCAAGGATGATACTGAGATCAAGTTAACCCTCAACCTTGGAACAAAGAGAACTCCATCAAGCTCTAGGAATCCTCCATACTCGATTCAGAAACTGACCCTTCCAACTCCACGTATAGCTTGCGCCATACCACCTTTACTCTCCACCTGTCGGTCATGACTTGTCTCTATGATAATAAGGAATGCTCTCCAGATTCTCTTCATGTGACAAGAGGCTCCACTATCAACAATCCATCTGAAATCAACCCCAAATCCTCCACTACCGACATTGGATACTAGAGTAACCAAAGAAAATTCATTATAAAACTTGGAAGAAAAGTCCTCCATGGTTGTTGTAGAATATATCTCAGGCCCCTCTTGTTCCTTCCCCTTATTCGTCTTCTCAGTAAACTGAGAAGCAAGGTTCCCCAACTAGTTACAACATTAAAATTTGACTTTACTCAAGTCGCTCCCAGAATTTCGTTTCTTCTTGCTCTTTGCAGAAAGAGAAACATTCTCCTTAGATCTGTCTTCCTTCTGACCATTTCTATGAGACCCCATCTGGATATCCTCCTGACCGAATTCGTTCCACAACCTTCACAAAGACATCTCATTCCTTTGTGAAGCCTTTCGAGCCTATCCTCCCCAACTTGGCTTTTGAGGTGATCTCTCTCACTACGGCTAACTCATCCTTAACTTGGGCTAGTTGGGTAATATAGGATGAAACATCCTCACCCTTAACCATCTTCATGTCATGCAACTTATCTTTCGAGGCCACCTTATGATTGGCATTCTTATCCTCAAATAAATTCTTCAAAGTTTCCCAAATCTCATAAGTTGTCTTCTTTTGAGACAGATGTGGAATGAGTGGGTCCTTTACGCCATCCAGAATGATCCTACGATTTTTGGCCTCATTTACTTCATGCAAATCCAAAGCAACATGATCTGATGTGCGAGCCACAACAACATAACTTACATAGTTCCAAATCCTGTTCTCCTTGAGAACAATTGACATCTGGACCTTCCACTGCAAATAGTTGGAAATGTCATCCAACTGATCCTCAAATCTAATGCATGAAGCCATATTCCCTATCACTATTCAAAGGAAAACAAACAACATATTTCCCCCTTGCCAAAATATCTCACTGCTCACTGTCACTCACAACCCAAGATTTAATACCATGTAGAAATTTAATTGAAAAGTCTGCTTAAAAATATTATGTCATACACTTAGAAACCTACATATAATTGTCTTCTATGAACTCTGAAATGTTTAAACCCACATTCATAAATTACCATAAGCATAAATACACATTGCTAAGCAATTTTGTAGCGGAATAAACACAATGAACAACAATCATTCAACTTAGAAATACTTAGAAATTTAGGCAATGCCAGGGAAAACCCTGATGTGGGGAAAACCAATGAGATATATATATCTATATAGCTTCAAGAAAGTACATATCTACAACAACAATATAATTTCCAGCAAGAGAAAAATACCTTACAACACCCAAAACTGTCCCAACTTGCTTTCTTGGAAAATGTGCCCAGAAGTAGTTGTATGACCTATACAACTCAATTGAACAACACCCAAAATTAGTGCCAAATCAGAGCTATACGGAAAACACGAAAAAAAACGTTCTCTTCACCAACATAACCACTAGAAAATATGTCTCAATTTGCGTGCAACAATTCTACCTCGAAATCTGTTCCCAGCCAGCCTATTGTACGGACTATACAATATGACCCTATTTATCGTCTAGTAGCTACAATAGTATTCACTCATAAACTTATTGGGAAACATGCCCACTCCCTATTGGAAAATGTTCCCTCCTAGCTTCCCTCTCTTTCCTCTCTCAAGCTATCTAAGAAATCTCTTTAGCAGGTCAATTCCAACCACTCTTTCTATGAATATAATACATCGCATCGATTCATCATTCCTGTAGATCTTAAAAGGTCAGTTATTGTTGAACAAAAACCTTTAAAAATATACGCTGTGATATCCAATTCCTATTAGTTACCTTTGCTCTGAGATAAGCTTCACTAGCAGATGAACCTTGGGTGTTAAAAGACCCCATTCAACTGCATCAAAATATCGTTCTGTTGTTCTAAATAATTTGTCCACATCTGCAATCAAAACGAATTACATTACATCATCCCAAAACTTCTTAGTGTAAATATGCTATGTTTTTTGATAGGTTTTTGAGATATTTGTTATAAATTGAGTTTTAGAATGTTTTAACAAAGTGTTTCTTCTTAGTGTAAATATGCTATGTTTTTTGATAGATTTTTGAGACATTTGTTATAAATTGAGTTTTAGAATGTTTTAACAAAATGTTCTAGGGTTTTTCATCCAGCTGAATCTATTTTTACTTTAAAAAATTACAATTTAAACAATAAAAAATAAAATTGTGATTTCATATGAAAAATACATACCAATACGAATTGATTGTTCCAATAGATTCAAGGCATAAGTTAAGAACCCTTGCATTTTTCTTGATTCTTTTAAATTGTAGTATCGAACAGCCTGCGCAAGCAAATGCAGAAAATGTGTCACCCATTTTTAGTATCTCACAATCAAGATGGCTGAGAATTAATTTAGTATGAATAAGCACGTGTCCAACTGGAATAAATAAGAGCACGTCAAATAGTGTAAAGTGCAAGCAACATCAGAATACAAAAAATAACAAATTAATTCTAGTCCCACAAAATATGCACAAATATTATTTTTTTGATAACAAATACACTCCATTGCATTTGAGACCAATCAGGTTGCCTCATAAGAACAAAACAATCCCAAGTTCTCAAGACAATATACAACATTTCCTTCTTTTATCATTGCTATTTTCCTGAACCCGGAATTGATGTTGAATGAAATGATTTTGGATCGCCTGCAGAAATAGACTAGTGAATGAAATGAACTAATCAAGAAACACAAATAAGAGAGTAGGTGTATTACCTTGCCCCTGAGATCATCAAGATTTGTTTTCAAGGAATCATAGAATGAACTTGGCTTTTGGTAAGTTAAAATTTCTTGATTAGGAGTAGAAACAAACTCTTCCACCTCAGTCCTATCTTCCAGTGCATATAGCTGCATGCATTTGATGCCCTATCGTTAGAAAAGCTCGCCAGAAAATGGCAATAGAGTATTAAATCTTTAAAATGGTGAATATCCGACGAAGTTAGAATGGTTTTTTCAAATTACCTTCGAATCTAGGATCACTTCAAGCTTGGCAATTTGATCCTCACAATCAATGTTGGCAGAAGCACCCGTGAAACAAGTAAAAAACAAGACCATAACAGAAAAAATTATTAAAAGAAATAGAATGCTAGTGTAACTTAAAAAAGTATTGCACGAGAGAGGGAAGATAATTGATATAGAAGTTAAAAGTCAAAAACCACTAACATTTCTGCAGAGTAACTCACCTTTCCGTTTGAGGGGAGATGTTGTCATTCCAAATACTTTTGGTTTGTGCCGGCAATCCTTGTAATATTCCTTTCACAAAGATACATCATGTATAAGACATTATATTTATAGCACAAACAACAATTATTGTTCTAAGAGATTCTTTCAAATCAGAATTCATACTTTCATTATTCTTGCATATGGATGTCCCCCCGTTGCATGATGGAACTCGTAAAAAATGTGCAGATCAACAAGATTCAGATTGAAAAATGCCACTAGTAGACTCTCGTAAAGGATCTGCGGCGTCATCACAATTACCTGGAAAACGGTTTCAGGATTTAAGGCCTTAAAAGAACAAAACTATAATTCAATGTCTAAATCCAATTGCAAGTCTAATTCTCCAAATAACCTACAACTGGTCTTCGAAGACGGGCCAAGATAATATGATGCAGTCACCCAACTGCAAGTAGTTTATCCCAGATAATATGATGCAGTCAGTTTGGCCCAAATAATATGATGCAGTCACCCAACTGCAGGAAGTTTGGTGCAGAAGAGTTTAGAGTTTTTCCTGCAGCTCGGTGATTGCATCATAATATTATTTATACTGGTTACAAAACAAGAATATAACAACTTATATGAGAGTGTAAGTTTTCATATGATGCAGTCACCCAACTGCAGGAAGTTTAGCCTAGATAATATGATGTAGTCAGTTTGGCCCAAATAATATGATGCAGTCACCCAACTGCAGGCAGTTTGGTGCAGAAGAGTTCAGAGTTTTGTCTGCAGCTGGGTGATTGCATCATAATAATATTTATACATGTTACAAAACAAGAATATAACAACTTATATGAGAGTGTAAGTTTTCATACTCAATTATCATGTTGTTATTTGACATTATTTTTATGTAAATAAAATAAATGGTCAAAGTTTAGAAACGTTTCACTTTTTGATTGCCCACATCATTCATCTTCAAAGATAAATTTCATATTTAATTTGTCTCTAATAATTTTCAAGGATAAATTACAACTTTAATTTGTTTTTGAAAATGAGTAAATATTCACCTTGGAGGTTGTTAAACTTTCACACAGTTTATTTTTTGAAATCCAAATAACAACATGAAAACCTATAACTTATTTTACTATTATAAAAAATACTAGTATATAAAATAATCTATGTTGCATTGGTTTTCCAAGCGGGGATGAGGACGGGGATGGATAGAGCATACTCCCAATTTTATTAGGGGATGAGGAGGGGATGGCTAGAGCACATTCTCAAATTTTTCAGGGGGAAGGCGGGTTGGGGACTATAATAATATAGTTTTTAGGGGATGACAATAATATATATAACAAGTTATACTATACAATGTTATGCACAGCCTTTACACTTGTCAACACTGAAAAAGCTAGAACAATTTTAAAAAAGGTTTAGTGACATTTCATTATTGTTAGTTAGACAAGAGCAAAATGCACTTTAGCTTTAGGAAACTTAAGTGAGAAATATCAGTTTTTCTTACTAGTATTTTTTGTTAATGAAAATTATGTTAAAACATAAAAGACATTCCCTTCTCAATAGGTTTTGCAGATTTTTATGGTTGTGTTGAAAACCACTATAAAACATTTTGGTTTTGTAAAGAGATTATATTCATATTTCAGATTAAGAAGGTGATTGAATAAGAATTTATTCAAACATTTAGTACCCAATAGAAGTCATTACTATGTGATTGTTTTCACAATGCTTGAGGTTGGAATGGTGAAAGCACTATAATTGAATGACTCCTCAAAAAATGAGAAGAACAAGAGCCTTTGAAATGTTGCATTTCTTGTTTTTTTGACACAGAAACTTTGCTTGTTGTAACCTTGTTGCTAAAAATACAATATTTAAATCACCAAAAACCCAAATCAAAATCCATCATACAAAACCTCTGTTTTGAGCTACAACTTTTACAACAGATTTAGATTCAATGCAATACAAAAATAATGGATGGGAAAATGATCTTATTTTCCAGTTATCAATTTCCATGATTTTCAAGAGTAAAAATATATGCCCCGAATATCCCAAAATCTGCCCAAAAAAATCCCTGAAATCTGCCTAGAACATCTTCAAAATCTTTCCGAACGGCCAGCAAGTCTCCAAGTCCCCAATAAAGTTCCCAACAATTTGAGTAAGTTTACTAAGAATCCCCAAGTCCTAAAAAAACTGGAACCGGGTGGGTTGGAAAGAGTTGGTATGTTCCCAATAAAGTTCCCAACAATTTGAGTAAGTTTACTAAGAATCCCCAAGTCCCGAAAAAACTGGAACCCGCCCCGTTCCAGTTTTTTCAGGACTTGGGGATTCTTAGTAAACTTACTCAAATTGTTGGGAACTTTATTGGGGACTTGGAGACTTGTTGGCCGTCCGGAAAGATTTTGAAGATGTTCTAGGCAGATTTGAGGGATTTTTTTGCGCAGATTTTGGGATATTCGGGGCATATATTTTTACTCTTGAAAATCATGGAAATTGATAACTCAACAATAAGATCATTTTCCCATCCATTAATTTTGTATTGCATTGAATCTAAATTTGTTGTAAAAGTTGTAGCTCAAAACATAGGTTTTGTATGATGGATTTTGATTTGGGTTTTTGGTGATTTAAATATTGTATTTTCAGCAACAAGGTTACAACAAGCAAAGTTTCTATGTCAAAAAACAAGAAATGCAACATTTCAAAGGCTCTTGTTCTTCTCATTTTTTCAGGAGTCATTCAATTATAGTGCTTTCACCATTCCAACCTCAAGCATTGTGAAAACAATCAGATAGTAATGACTTCTATTGGGTACTAAATGTTTGAATAAATTCCTATTCAATCACCTTTTTAATCTGAAATATGAATATAATCTCTTTACAAAACCAAAATGTTTTATAGTGGTTTTCAACACAACCATAAAAATCTGCAAAACCTATTGAGAAGGGAATGCCTTTTATGTTTTAACATAATTTTCATTAACAAAAAATACTAGTAAGAAAAACTAATATTTCTCACTTAAGTTTCCTAAAGCTAAAGTGCATTTTGCTCTTGTCTAACTAACAATAATGAAATGTCACTAAACCTTTTTTAAAATTGTTCTAGCTTTTTCAGTGTTGACAAGTGTAAAGGCTGTGAATAACACTGTATAGTATAAATTATTATATATATTATTGTCGTCGCCTAAAAACTATATTATTACAGTTCCCAACCCGCCTTCCCCTGAAAAAATTGAGAATGTGCTCTAGCCATCCCCTCCTCATCCCCTGAAAAAATTGGGAGTATGCTCTAGCCATCCTTGTCCTCATCCCCACTTGGAAAACCAATGCAACATATAATATTATATATACTAGTATTTTTTATAATAGTAAAATAAGTTATAGGTTTTCATGTTGTTATTTGGATTTCAAAAAATAAACTGTGTGAAAGTTTAACAACCTCCAAGGTGGATATTTACTCATTTTCAAAAACAAATTAAAGTTGTAATTTATCCTTGAAAATTATTAGAGACAAATTAAAGCTGAAATTTATCTTTGAAGATGAATGATGTGGGCAATCAAAAAGTGAAATGTTTCTAAACTCTGAACTCTTCTGCACCAAACTGCCTATAGCTGGGTGACTGCATCATATTATTTGGGCCAAACTGACTGCATCATATTATCTGGGCTAAATTGCCTGCAGTTGGGTGACTGCATCATATGAAAACTTACACTCTCATATAAGTTGTTATATTCTTGTTTTGTAACCAATATAAATATTATTATGATGCAATCACCCAGCTGCATGCAAAACTCTGAACTTTTCTACACCAAACTGCCTGCAGCTGGGTGACTGCATCATATTATTTGGGCCAAACTGACTGCATCATATTATCTTGGCCCGTCTCTAAAGAGGAGTTGTAGGTTATTTGGAGAATTATACTTCCAATTGGATTTAGACATTGAATTATAGTTTTGTTCTTTTAAGGCCTTAAATCCTGAAACAGTTTTCTAGGTAATTGTGATGACGCCACAGATCCTTTACGAGAGTCTACTAGTCGCATTTTTCCATCTGAATCTTGTTGATCTGCTCATTTTTTACGAGTGCAATCATGCAACGGGGGGACATCCATATGCTAGAATAATGAAAGTATGAATTATGATTTGAAAGAATCTCTTAGAACAATAATTGTTGTCTGTGCTATAAATATCATGTCTTATACATGCTATATCTTTGTGAAAGGAATATTACAAGGATTGTTGGCACAAACCAAAAATATTTGGAATGACAGCATAGCCCCTCAAACGAAAAGGTGAGTTACTCTGCAGAAACGTTAGTGGTTTTTGACTTTTAACTTCTATATCAATTATCTTCCCTCTCTGGTGCAATACTTTTTTAAGTTATACTAGCATTCTATTTCTTTTAATAATTTGTTCTGTTATGGTCTTGTTTTTTACTTGTTTTGCAGGTGCTTCTTCCAACATTGATTGTGAGGATCAAATTGCCAAGCTTGAAGTGATCCTAGATTTGAAGGTAATTTGAAAAAAACATTCTAACTTCGTCGGATATTCACCATTTTAAAGATTTAATACTCTACCTGCCATTTTTTGGCGAGCTTTCATAACGATAGGGAATCAAATGCATGCGGGTATATGCACTCGAAGATAGGACTGAAGTGGAACAGTTTGTTTCTACTCCTAATCAAGAAATTTTAACTTACCAAAAGGCAAGTTCATTGTACGATTCCTTGAAAACAGAGCTTGACGATCTCAGGGGAAAGGTAATACACCTACTCTCTTATTTTCTGTTTCTTAATTAGTTCATTTCATTCACTAGTCCGTTTCTGCAGGCGATCCAAAATCATTTCATTCAACATCAATTCCGGGTTCAGGAAAATGCCAATGATAAAAGAAGGAAAGACATTCAGAGAATCCATGGAAATGTTGTATACTGTCTTGAGAACTTGGGATTGTTTTGTGCTTATGAGGTAACCTGATTGGTCTCAAACGCAATGGAGTGTATTTGTTATCAAAAAATCAATATTTGTGCATATTTTGTGGGACTAGAATTAATTTGTTATTTTTCGTATTCTGATGCTGCTTGCACTTTACATGATTTGACGTGCTCTTATTTATTACGGTTGGACACATGCTTATTCATACTAAATTAATTCTCAGCCATCTTGATTGTGAGATACTAAAAACGGGTGACACATTTTCTGCATTTGCTTGCACAGGCTGTTTGATACTACAATTTGAAAGAATCAGGAAAAATGCAAGGGTTCTTAATGTATGCCTTGAATCTATTGGAACAATCAATTGGTATTGGTATGTATTTTTCATACGAAATCACAATTTTATTTTTTATTGTATAAATTGTAATTTTTTAAAGTAAAAATAGATTCAGTTGGATGAAAAACCCTAAAACACTTTGCTAAAACATTCTAAAACTCAATTTATAACAAATATCTCAAAAATCTATCAAAAAACATCGCATATTTACACTAAGAAGTTTTGGGATGATGTAATGTAATCCGTTCTGATTGCAGACATGGACAAATTATTTAGAACGATAGAAGGATATTTTGATGCAGTTGAAAGGGGTCTTTTAACACCCAAGGTCCATCTGCTAGTGAAGCTTATCTCAAAGCAAAGGTAACTAATAGGAATTGGATATCACGGCGTATATTTTTAAAGGTTTTTGCTCAACAATAACTGAGCTTTTAAGATCTACAAGAATGCTAAATCGATGCGATGTATTATATTCGTAGAAAGAGTGGTTGGAACTGACCTGCTGAATCAACTCTCATCATAGACCTTTAACACTAACTCTAAACTTTGCGATGCACAGGAGTGCCATTGAAGAGAATTATAATAATCAAAGACAACTTCTCTTTGGCAAAAGTAAAGTTGACCTTTACTTAAAGGATTTGAAGAGTGAATTACATCTCCTAAATTATAAGGACAACATTGTTGACCTTTATCATAATTTTACAACTACCCTTTCCACTTCTATTAACAAGTTCTCTTTCGAGGTGTCATGTAAAAATAATAATAGAATGACCAATCCTTGGTATGACAAAGAATGTAAAATTTCTAAGAAATCCATTAGGGAATATTCTAATGATTCCTTAAAAATAGATAACATCATTACATACAAATCCCTAATTAAAAGAAAAAAAATGTACTATATCAATAAAAGGAAAGAGAAGCTTTCACAACTATCTAAGATTCATCCTAAGAAGTTATGGAGACAAATTCTAACCCACAATACTAAAGAAAATAATATTATTCCCTTGAGGGAATGGAATTCCTAAGTTAAAATCCTTTATGAGTTCCATAATGCCATAGACACCATTCGTATTCTCTCTACAGAGGATGAAGTTTATTCTTTGGATGACATAGATTTCAGGGTTAAGCAGCTTGCAAATGGGAAAGCTAAGGACATTGAAGGCTACCAAGATGCAATTTTTAAAATCGGAGGGCCTATCCTCATCCCTCACATACAAAAGCTCTTCAATTTAGAATTCAAGAAGGGATTCCCTAAATCCTGGATGCAAAGCCTCATTGTTCCTATTTTTTTAAATTGGGATAAAAAAGTTTCCTCTAATTATAAGAACATTATGATTAGCCCATTTTTAGCCATGTTTTATGGAATTATTTTGGAAAAAAATATTATCCTTTTGCTAGAAAGTCACAGTAAAATATCTAAAGTCCAGGTCAGGTTTAGGAGATATCGTTCAATAGTGGACCATATTTTAACCTCTAGGATCATTTCAGAGGATTTCCACAATACTAAAACCAATCTATTTTGTTGTTTTTTTGAATTTAGAAAAGCATTTGACACGATCCCCAGGAAAAAATTTTCGAATAGGCTAGAAGAGATAACATTTCCTTTCAAGTTGAGGGTTGTTGTTGTAAGGTTGTATGTGAATGTTATTTCCAAGTTTAAGAGCCATGAGGGTTGGTTGAAAGAGATTAACTACAATATTGGAGTCAAGAAAGGTTGTCCCTTGAACCCTACCTGTTTTGTATATACATTGACAATTTAGAAGATTGCTTGGAAGAAGCATGTTGTCTCGGCCCTACTCTCACTAGTATAGTCATCGAGACTCTTCCTTATGCTAATTGTTAAGCCCTAATATTGGCTCATTACTCCTTAATTGGGGCATATTACATTAGTAATCTTATTTTATTTATATCATCTTTATTCCATTATTTGTAATTATACCTCCTAGTCTCCTATATATACCAAGGAGACATTTTCATTTGGAATCATCTTGTACTTGAAAATTCAAGTGGGGTAAAAGGAGGTTTCCCCCTCGAAGAGGCTTATTATCTGAAATGATCTCTTTTTCAAGGCATTGAGTACTTTTTCTTAGGTTTCTCTATGCTATATTGGTATTTGGTTCTTAACATATGGTATCAGAGCTCAAGGTCTTGGGGTTTCGCCGCTACATCTGAGACACATTGGAATTTTTATGATAACATATTTTCTACAATGTTTCAAAAGGAACGTCTTTGAGGATATTTAGTAGACGGATCAAGGTATGTTCGGTTAAAATTTCATCTCCTGAAGCCTTATACTTTAGTTGATACAACCTGTACAATATAGGGTTCTGGAATCATCCTGAACTGAGTCATTGCGTAAGTTTCACTATAAAACATTTTATGTAACATTTCAGACCATGAAATCTAGAGGATATTCTTAGAAATAAGTAAGGTATCTATGGTAAAAATTTCAGCTTCTGCGTCATTTTAAATTTGTAGATACACCCTGTGTAAGATAAGGTATCTCATTAGTCCTATTGACTAGTCTCAAGATGGTGTTCCAGGTAAAACAAACATAACTTCTTCCTAGATTATCCAAATTGAGTGGGACTGGTTTCATTGGATTGTGGATAGTTTTTAGTATTTCTGGCATGAGTTTCAAAATTTTATATCAATCATTTGTATGGTATCGACGGATTTGTTCTCGCAAATCACTTGTCACTTGGACAATTTTCACGGAAGGAATGATATCACATTATGAGGATGCAAGGAGAAATACCTTCTTTATCCAATTGATAAATCTCAAGCAAAAGGGTTCAATTACCGAGCACATTGATAACTTCCAAAGATTGAATATAAAGGTAATTGATATTCCAGATGAGCACTTGATTGATGTATTCATAGGAACTTTAAAGGATAACATTCAACATGAGGTTCACCTTTGGGAACCCAAATCATTGGAGAATGCATTTAAGGTGGCAAGAAATGTTGAAAGTAAAAATATGGCTATGTCTACTAGAAGGACGAATCCTAACATCTATAGAGAAAACACTGCTCCTTCTTCTAAAACACCTCAACCTATAAGGTTTAAACCTCAACAATTATAGGAAAGAAAACAAAATGGTTTATGCTTTAATTGCGACAAGAAGTACAGTAAGGGACATAAGTGTGGTGAGAAGAAATTATTCTACATAGATTGTGAAGAGGAAGAAGAAGAAGAATAAGAACCATCTCAAGATGAAAACGTAGAAGCAATGTCATCTAAAGAGTTGACTCCCATGATATCGTGTAATGCATTGGCTAGAATTAACACTCCTCAAACCCTCAAGATCGAATGATACATCAAAAAGAAAAAGGTGATAGTCCTAATTGATTCTGGCAATACTCATAATTTCAATCACTATAAATTAGCCAAAGCTCTCAATTGCTTTGCATATCCAGAGACAGAGTTTCAAGTAATGATTGCAGATGGAGGAACTATCAATTGCTCAGGAAAATGCAATAATATCAATCTTACTACGGGGGAATATGTAAAGAATAGTCCAATGATTGCTATACCCATGGGTGGTGCATATGTTGTACTAGGAATCCAATGGTTACAATCATTAGGAT
>JZKD02S0089896.1:229577-244983 GCA_000966675.3 Picea glauca | reverse complement strand
ACAAGGAAAGACATTCAGAGAATCCATGGAAATGTTGTATACTGTCTTGAGAACTTGGGATTGTTTTGTGCTTATGAGGTAACCTGATTGGTCTCAAATGCAATGGAGTGTATTTTTTATCAAAAAATCAATATTTGTGCATATTTTGTGGGACTAGAATTAATTTGTTATTTTTCATGTTCTGATGCTACTTGCACTTTAAACAATTCGACGTGCGCTTATTTATTACGGTTGGAGACGTGCTTATTCATACTAAATTAATTCTCAGCCATCTTGATTGTGAGATACTAAAAATGGGTGACACATTTTATGCATTTGCTTGTGCAGGCTGTTCGATACTACAATTTGAAAGAATCAAGAAAAATGCGAGGGTTCTTAACTGATGCCTTGAATCTATTGGAACAATCAATTGGTATTGGTATGTATTTTTCATATGAAATCACAATTTTATTTTTTATTGTTTAAATGTTAATTTTTTAAAGTAAAAATAGATTCAGATGGATGAAAAACCCTAAAACACTTTGTTAAAAAATTATAAAACTCAATTTTTAACAAATATCTCAAAAATCTATCAAAAAACATAGCATATTTACACTAAGAAGTTTTGGGATGATGTAATGTAATTCGTTCTGATTGCAGACGTGGAAAAATTATTTAGAACGACAGAAGGATATGTTGATGCAGTTGAAAGGGGTCTTTTAACACCCAAGGTTCATCTGCTAGTATAGCTTATCTCAAAGCAAAGGTAACTAATAGGAATTGGATATCATGGCGTATATTTTTAAAGGTTTTTGTTCAACAATAACTGACCTTTTAAAATCTACAGGAATGTTGAATCGATGCGATGTATTATATTCGTAGAAAGAGTGGTTGGAACTGACCTGCTGAATCGACTCTCATCATAGACCTTTAACACTAACTCTAAACTTTGCGATGCACAAGAGCGCCATTGAAGAGAATTATAATAATCAAAGACAACTTCTATTTGACAAAAGTAAAGTTGACGTTTACTTAAAGGATTTGAAGAGTGGATTACATCTCCTAAATTATAAGGACAACATTGAAGACCTTTATCATAATTTTACAACTACCCTTTCCACTTCTATTAACAAGTTCTCTTTCGAGGTGTCATGTAAAAATAATAATAGAATGACCAATCCTTGGTATGACAGAATATAAAATTTCTAAGAAATCCATTAGGGATTATTCTAATGATTCCTTAAAAATAGATAACATCATTACATACAAATCCCTAATTAAAAGAAAAAAAATGTACTATATCAATAAAAGGCAAGAGAAGCTTTCACAACTATCTAAGCTTCATCCTAAGAAGTTATGGAGACAAATTCTAACCCACAATACTAAAGAAAATAATATTATTCCCTTAAGGGAATGGAATTCCAACCTTGAAATCCTTTATGAGTTCCATAATGCCATAGACACCATTCGTATTGTCTCTACACAGGATGAAGTTTATTCTTTGGATGACATAGATTTCAGGGTTAAGCAGCTTGCAAATGGGAAAGCTAAGGACATTGAAGGCTACCAAGATGCAATTTTTAAAATCGGAGGGCCTATCCTCATCCCTCACATACAAAAGGTCTTCAATTTAGAAGTCAAGAAGGGATTCCCTAAATCCTGGATGCAAAGCCTCATTGTTCCTATTCTTTTAAATGGGGATAAAAAAGTTTCCTCTAATTATAAGAACATTATGATTAGCCCATTTTTAGCCATGTTTTATGGAATTATTTTGGAAAAGAATATTATCCTTTGGCTAGAAAGTCACAGTAAAATATCTAAAGTATAGGTCGGGTTTAGGAGATATTGTTCAATAGTGGACCATATTTTTACCTCTAGGATCATTTTAGAGGAGTTCCACAATACTGAAACCAATCTATTTTGTTGTTTTGTTGACTTTAGAAAAGAATTTGACATGATCCCCAGGAAAAATCTTTCGAATAGGTTGGAAGAGATAAAATTTCCTTTCATGTTGAGGGTTGTTGTTGTAAGGTTGTATGGGAATGCTATTTCCAAGTTTAAGAACTGTGAGGGTTGGTTGAAAAAGATTAACTACAATATTGGAGTCAAGAAAGGTTTTCCCTTGACCCCTACCCTTTTTGCATATACATTGACAATTTAGAAGATTGCTTGAAAGAAGCATGTTGTCTCGGCCCTACTCTCACTAGTATAGTCATTGAGACTCTTCCTTATGCTAATTGTTAAGCCCTAATATTGTTAAGCCCTAATATTGGCCAATAAAGACAAAAGGCTTATAATACTTCTTAAATAAGTACAAAATGATACTTGCATTCAATGTATAAAATCAATCGTTATTATATCACAATGCAATAAATGTGCTCGTACACCAATATTGTTGCTGCGTCACTATACAGATTTAGGGTGACGTCAGCCCTACTATTAGGTCAATTTCGAAGACAATGAGAAGAATGTTTTGTCAATTAAGCTTATGAATATGATCAATAACTCAAAGTCTATTAAATAGATTACTATACCACAACGTTTTAAAGCCAAACAAGGGTTTAAACAAGTATGACATCACCTTAGGGTTAGGGTAGGTTAGCTAGACAAAGAGGTGAATGTTTTGCTAAAATGACCACTGAAATTGCTTAATACCTCTATGGCTATCAAGGGATGAGTCAGCCACAACTTTTAGTCCAAAAAAAGGTTCAAAAAAGGCAAGACGTCATCAGCAATTAGGGTTAGTTTAGATGCTAGGGTTAGTAGGGTTTCAAATTTAGAGAGTTTGAAAGAGTTGTTTTAGCACAAAAATCTCAACGTTGTATTCTTAGACTAGTGCCTTGGGTTAATGGAGTCAACTGGAGAAAGGCTAATTTCTTGGAGAGACTTAAACCTAAGGACAGGAGGGTTAGGTTTAATGGTGCTGCAATGGCAGGGCCACCAAATCAAAACCCTAAAGGGAGGAGGCTCATTCCGGTGTAGCTAAAGCTAGGCCTCATGCTCCTCCCTCTTTCCTTAAGACTCTTTGGCAAAACGGCTAGCTATAAAACATAAATCTACGGCTGAAAAGTGTTTCTTAGGGACAAGGATTTTCAAACCCTAGAAGCCAAACCCTAGGTGTAAAATAAATTAGGCCTAGGACGTCTTCTTTCTTCAATCTATGTTTCAAACTAACTCAAGAAAAAGATGAACTCGTGTAGCAATGGCTAGGCTAGATTCTTCTTAATCAAATGAATAATCAAGATTTTATCATGGGGACATGAAGCAACAACATACTTGTGTGTTTGCTCCCTAGGGTTTCAATGATTAAGCTAATAATAACAATGTAACCATAAAAATAAGCAATTCTACCTACAACCATTCAATCAAGAAGTTTTGCATGCAAAATATACTTACAAATCAAAGATGAGCTTATCAAACCCTAGTTGTAACACCTTCCAATGATAAAAAGCACCATATACATGCCAAAGATAATCCTCCAAGTGTAGCGCCTCACTCCAAAAGCCAAAAAATAACCAAGACAAGAGATAAAAGAGTATCTCTCCAAGAGAGAAAGTTATGTTATGCTAAAATGAGGCTCAACGTCCTCAATATATATCATCTAAATGACCTTTAATTAACAAAATAGGTCATTAAAAATAACCGACAAGGCTGACTTAACAATATCTCATTATTTGTTACATTAAATGCTAAAAATGCCAAAAATGAGCAAAAAAGGGAGACGTCAGGCCCCTCTGAGGGAGACGTTGGCCCTTTCAGGGCATAATCATCATCCAGCAAGCAAAACGTTGGCCCCTTTGGGGCTCCTGTAACCTGCCACATGTGCCAAACAAGCCCATCACACTTCCATCTGCTCCAGAAAACGTCCAACCTCTCCTGGGTGGCATCCTATCCATCAAGGCCATCATCCCATCTGCAGGGGCTGATCCCCTATAGGTCAAATCTCTGCCAAAACATCCTGATGAGGGTGTCCTTCTTCTTCTCCATGCAAGGGCTCACAATAACTCTGTCCCGCCTCTGCCATCCCAGCAACCATCTGATGGACTCTTCAGCCCCATGGAGGTCCGAGCTAATCATCTCCCCATGTGCACCGTTCCTCTAGTACCTGTCCACCGGGTATGGTCCTACACATCAAAGACTACGCCCTCCATGGGATTATTAGTCCTAGACATCATAGCAATGTAAATCACATTTCATCATTAAAGTTATCAGATATATGCATGAAACCCCTGACATATCATCTAAAAGATCAAAAAGATTACACAGATGTACTATACAAAGCTAAGGAAACCAACAGAACAACCTATTGGGATAATACCCACAAGAAATGGAAAGTTTCCTCAGAAGATCATTCAAGCCATGTTTTATGCGGTGATATGGTTTTAGGGATGTCCAGTCATAGTAAGACCAAGGGAAGGTGTTGTATGTGGGTGCCTTTGTAGGAGGGGAGTTGTACCCGTCATGGATGCATTTTTTCCAAGCCCTTTATTGCCTTCATTTTTCTTTTATTGCTTTTTTTTCTTTTTTAATACAAGGTCTGACCAGAGGACACTGCCATGGCTTGGTGGCCAGAGCTGACAGCGTTACCCACTGGTATCTTCGAAAAAATGATAAGGCTGGCTCGTGATGAGACCCCCTTTCCTTTGGCCATGCAACCAAAGGTCACTGCCCTGGATTGGTGACCAGATAGTGGTAATGTCATACTGCTAAATACCTATGAACATAATGGGTCGGTTCGTGATGAGACCTCCCATCCTCTCGGTTAGGTCTTCCATTTATTTTATATTTTATCATTTTTTTAGGGTCCCTTAGTTTCTTATCGAGAGAATTTTTATTGCCTTCTCGTGGATCCCTTGGGCGAAGCATCTCTAGGTTTTATTTCCTATGGATTTTATCTTTTACCAGCTTCTTTTACCCCATGGGCCTTTAGCCCCTTCTTCCCACAAGACAAGATGTAACCCTGAAAGGTCATCTTAATGGCAAGACTAAGGGAATGGGATGGATGAGCGGGGTATAAGATGTAAAAGTGATATCATGGTGGGAGTGGACGATGGCTCTGGAAATCCCCCTTGGTGGCTAAACAAAACCCATGAATACTAGCTTGCTAAGTTGGCCCATCAATCATCCCAACAATGGTCAAGTGGATCAGTGTAAGATCCAAGCAGTCATCCGAAATGAAAGGAAACTAATGCATAAATAAGAAGTTTATAACAATCAAATATGACACATACCATGATACCTCGTACCAATTACCTCATGGACCAAGAGTCCTCTCCGATGCAAGCCCAGGCCGGTGGTGATGGAAAATTCTACTGCTGACAGGACAAATCTAATGAAGAAGAAGAGAGATGGGCCCTCCAGTGCCATGCTCAAGTCAATCTCGCTCTCGATACTCCATGTCTAGGACCATGTGGGCCTTGAGATATGATCTCCTAGTTATCCCTATATATCGGGGATAAGATCTGGCTCGAACTCGGGGACATGTGCTGACTATAGAGCGCATGAGAACCTCATCAATATCTGACATAGACCTGTAACCTGCTCACACTTGACAAGAAGGCATCAACGACAAAAGACGGGGTAGTATTGCCACCCCGAAACATAGTAAATGTGCATATAAGGCAGTAAAACAAGAAACAAACAAGATGCATATATAAAGGAAACAAACAATACGGTATAATACACGGAAGTGGTTACTTACCTGTATGATCATGTCCCACCACCCTGGTGGGGTTTAAGGAGGCGTCCACTAATGGGTAATGGGCGCCTTATCCCTTCTAAGGTAGACAAACAATATGAGTCATTCACTGATTCCATTCTGACCTTGAAGGGTCTGAGCCATGATTGTACACTTCCTTTTGCATTAGTAGGCTCTCCTTTCTGAATATCCCACATCCACACTAACTCTCCCTTCTTGTATTTTCAGATCTTGCGCTTTTCATCTTCTTGAAGAACCCTGGTGTATTGTACTGAGGGAGGTGGGTGGGCTTCTGGAGTAAATGCTTCTTGTTGGGACAGATGTATCTGAAGCTCATCTTCACTCTTTGGTCTTTTCAATATTTTGACTGTCCTTACTTCTTTGTTTTGAAATTGGTCTAGAAGTTGTTGATATTCTTCTTTCTTGGGCCACTTAATCTGGTCAAAGTCTTCTTCCGTAGTAAAGGGCATATCTTCCGGGGAGTATTCCTGAAGAGTTTGTATCACATATTTTTGCGGTTCATTTTTAGCAGGGGCAACATCATGCACATGAGTTCCAGTCAATGGTACGTTGAGTAATCGTCCAGTTGTCCCATCCTTCAAAGGTAGTCGCAAAAAGGTGAGATCCATTTCAAGGGACCCTCCTATCATTGCACCAAACTTTCTAGACAAAATAATTCCCCACACATCCGGGGCATCAACGACTATTATGTCTATGTGAACTATCTTCTCAGGAAATTCTTTTAGTCATACTTCAATTTTCTCGATCACTCCATGCGTGAGCACAGGATTGGATTCAAATCCACAAAAATTTCTATAAGGCTTGGTTACCTTTAGACCCATTTGCTACATGACCTTGAGAGACATCATATTGGCACCAACACCTATATCTAGCATGCAGTTATTGAGATATTTATTGTTCATTGCAAGAGTCATGAAGAAAGGAGGATTCTCACCGTAGTGGATCCTGAAATGATTTGCTTGGAGCATGATTGGGGGGTCCTCACGCTCAGGCGTTCCTGAAAAGAATTTGTTGAAATGCTCTTTGATTATTGGGATCTTAATGGCTTCTTTTCGAGGAACGTTCACATGCATCTTCGCCAAAGCCCCTTCCAAGTCAAAATTGAGAGTAATCTTATCAGCTTTGGGTTTCTTAGGAGGAGGAACTTCAAAAGTTTTTGATTGATTACTTGTAGGTTGGCTTGGGTTCTTCCTCCGTTACACTTGGACTTATTTCTTCTTCAACTTTTCTCGTGATTCTGGGTCCAAGTTGTTGATTATTTCTAACCTTGCTGCTTGCGCTGCTTCCTTCAAGGCTTGTTGATGCTCTTCGTCAGTGATGTTTATTTGAGGGCAGTCTGAGAAGAATTCAAAATTGTTGACTTGTTGTTGGTCAGCATTATAAGGACACTCATCTTCCCAATGTGCTTCACTGCACTCAAAACACCAGGGGTTCTCATCCACAACATTTGCAGATACCAATTTATTTTGGACTTCATTTTCATTCTTCAGTTTGTAATTTTGATTTCCCTTTTGAAATGGCCCTTTGAAAGGAGGTCTAGGTGCCTGGGTTTGGGACTTTTCAAGTCTCACGATCCAGTTCATCATTTCCTCTTGGTTCTTCATGATGCTATCTACGGAAGCTTGTAGCTTACTGATACTGGTGCACAGATCTGAAACAAGCTCAACATTGTGGACTATTTTCTGCTTGACATCTATATTCCCCCTTGGGTTAGCAAAAGGCTTAATCTTGGATGATAGAAGATTCCCTTCAATCTTGGTTGCAAGTTATTGAGCTTATTGAATGGATTGAGGATTTTTTTCTTTGAGAAGATACCCTAATTGGCCATTGAAAGATCTAGTATAAAGGTGCACAAGATAATCATCTTTCGGTTGATGGCTTGGGGGAATTTGCTGGAGTGCGGCTTCAAATCTGGTATGAAACTCCCTTATTGATTCATTTTCACGTTTGGCAATCCCATATAACTAGGTAAGTAGCATGTTTGGGTCTTCCTTGATGCTCCACCTTTTGAGGAAGAGTTCTTCAAGTTTATCCATGGTTTTAATGCTTCCATCAGGTAGGCTGAGATACCAATGTCTTGCAACATCATAAAGTGTAGCAGAGAAAATCTTCATGACCAAGTCTTTAGTGTCATCAGCAATGGGGTGAAGATGAAAAAATGCCCAAAAACTACTCATGTGTTCTTCGGCACTGATAACATCAATGTCGGTAAACTTAGGCAACCACTTTTCATACTTAGGTGGCATTTGCCTAGGGTAACCAGGTATGTTTGACATGTCTAAGGGCTTAAACGAGTTATATGACCATTGTCTTTGATTGTTGACAGGGTTTGTAGTACTGGTCTGAGAGGTAGACATGTTTAAAGGAAGTCTCTTTCCAAAAAGTGACTTGACAACAGGTGAATTAGCACGAGGCTTCCTTCTGAAAGCTAGAGGAGGTTTATTGAACCTCCTTCTGGTTTGTGGAGTCACCAGATAGTTTTCCTGAAACTATCAACGAGTAGGGGGAAAAGGTAGTGAAGTCGCCAGGTAAGCTTACAAGAAAGGTTTTTGAAACAAGGCTTACCAAAGGTATGTCATTGAGGAAAATAGACTGAGTGTTCCCCAGAAATGGCGCGAAAATGTTATCGCTCAGTTTGTAGGAAGGGTTTAGGTAGCTTGAAGTCAAGGCTCAAACTAGCGTAACAAGAGCTTCCCCACCCACTGTCACCTCGATGGGGAGCTCTTTCTATTTAGGGTGGCTAATCCTAAGGGAGACGTCCCTAGTAATCTAGGGTTTTGAAGGAGAAGGGTCAAGGGTTTAAGGATCAAAGGTTAAGATAAGATTCCCCTTCACAGATTACTTGCCAAAATGATAGTCAAAGAAAATATATTCCACTGAATGGCACCTGTTTGCGAGAGAAGGGAAATAAAACTAAAAATGTGCTCCAGTGGTTAGTACTTCAAAAAAACATTAATGACTATATTTAACGCATATGAGCAATATTAAATGTAATTATTGACAAAGTCAATGATTGCCAATAAAGACAAAATGCTTATAATACTTCTTCAATAAGTACAAAATGATACTTGCATTCAATGTATAAAATCAATCCTTATTATACCACAATGCAATAAATGTGCTCATACACCAATATTGTTGCTGCGTCACTATACGTATTTCGGGTGACGTCAGCCCTACTATTAGATCAATGAGAAGACAATGAGAAGAACACTTTGTCAATTAAACTTATGAATATGATCAATAACTCAAAGTCTATTAAATAGATGACTATACCACAATGTTTTAAATCCAAACAAGGGTTTAAACAAGTATGACGTCACCTTAGGGTTAGGGTAGGTTAGCTAGACAAAGACATGAACATTTTGCTAGAATGACCACAGAAATTGCTTAATACCTCTATGGATATCAAGGGATGAGTCAGCCGCAAATTTTAGTCAAAAAAAAGGTTCAAAAAAGGAAAGATGTCATCATCAATTAGGGTTAGTTTAGACGCTAGGGTTAGTAGAGTTTCAAATTTAGAGAGTTTGAAAGAGTTGTTTTAGGACAAAAAGCTCAACGTTGTATTCTTAGACTAGTGCCTTGGGTTAATGGAGTCAAGTGGAGAAAGGCTAATGGCTTGGAGAGACTTAAACCTAAGTACAGGAGGGTTAGGTTTAATGGTGCTGCAATGGCAGGGCCACCAAATCAAAACCCTAAGGGGAGGAGGCTCATTCCAGTGTAGCTAAANAATGAGAAGAACGTTTTGTCAATTAAACTTATGAATATGATCGATAACTCAAAGTCTATTAAATAGATGACTATACCACAACGTTTTATACCAAACAAGGAGTTAAACAAGTATGACGTCACCTTAGGGTTAGGGTTAGGTTAGCTAGACAAAGAGGTGAACGTTTTGCTAATTGAGCCAACAGAATTGTTCAATACCTCTATGGCTATCAATGGATGACTCAGCCGCAACTTTTAGACCAAACAAAAGTTCAAAAAGGGCAAAACGTCATCAGAAATTAGGGTTAGTTTAGATGCTAGGGTTAGTATGGTTTCAATTTAAGAGGGTTTTGAAATATTGTTTTGAGAACTAAGAGCTCAATGCTTTAGGTTTAGACTAGTGCCTTGGGTTAATGGAGTCAAATGGAGAAAGGCTAATGTCTTGGAAAGAATTAAACCTAAGGACGGGAGGGTTAGGTTTAATGGTGCTGCAATGGGAGGGCCACCAAATCAAAACCCTAAGGGGAGGAGGCTCGTTCTGGTGTAGCTAGAGCTAGGCCTCATGCTCCTTCCTCTTTCCTTAAGACTCTTTGGCAAAAATGGCTAGCTATAAAACATAAATCTATCGCTGAAAAGTGTTGCTTGGGGATAAGGCTTTTCAAACCCTAGAAGTCAAACCCTAGGTGTAAAATAAATTAGGCCTAGGACGTCTTCTTTCTTCAATCTATGTTTCAAACTAACTCAAGAAAAAGATGAACTAGTGTAGCTATGGCTATGCTAGATTCTTCTTAATCAAATGGATAATCAAGCTTTTATCATGGGGACATGAAGCAACAACCTACTTGTGTGTTTGATCCCTAGGGTTTCAATGATTAAGAAAATAATAACAAAGTAACCATAAAAGTAAGCAATTCTACCTACAACCATTCAATCAAGAAGTTTTGCATGCAAAATATAATTACAAATCAATGAAGAGMCAAATCAAACCCTAGTTGTAACACCTTCCAATGATAAAAACACCATGCATATGCCAAAGATAATCCTTCCAATAGTAGCGCCTCACTCCAAGAGCCAAAATAACTAAGACAAGAGCTAAAAAGTATCTCTCCCAAGAGAGCAAGTTATGTTATGTCAAAATGAGGCTCAACGTCCTCAATTTATATCATCCTCATGACCTTTAATTAACAAAATAGGTCACTAAAAATAGCCGACAAGGCTAACTTAACAATATTTCATTATTTGTCGCATTAAATGCTAAAAATGCCAAAAATTAGCTAAAAAGGAAGACGTCAGGCCCCTCTGAGGGAGACGTTGGCCCCTCTAGGGCTCCTGCAACCTGCAACATGTTCCAAACAAGCCCAGCACACTGCCATCTTCTCCAGAAAACGTCCAGCCTATCCTAGGTGGCGTCCTATCCATCAAGGCCATCATCCCATTTGCAGGGGTTGATCCCCCATAGGTCAAATCTCTGCCAAAACGTCCTAAAGAGGGTGTCCTTCTTCTTCTCCATGCAAGGGCTCATCATGACTCTTTCCTGACTCTGCCATCCTAGCAACCATTTGATGANTTCCTTAAGACTCTTTGGCAAAACGACTAGCTATAAAACATAAATCTATGGCTGAAAAGTGTTGCTTGGGGACAAGGCTTTTCAAACCCTAGAAGCCAAACCCTAGGTGTAAAATTAATTAGGCCTAGGACATCTTCTTTCTTCAATCTATGTTTCAAACTAACTCAAGAAAAAGATGAACTAGTGTAGCAATGGCTAGGCTATATTCTTCTTAATCAAATGGCTAATCAAGATTTTATCATGCGGACATGAAGCAACAACCTACTTGTGTGTTTTCTCCCTAGGGTTTCAATGATTAAGAAAATAATAACAATGTAACCATAAAAGTAAGCAATTCTACCTACAACCATTCAATCAAGAAGTTTTGCATGCAAAATATACTTACAAATCAAAGATGAGCTTATCAAACCCTACTTGTAACGCCTTCCAATGACAAAAAGCACCATATACATGCCAAAGATAATCCTCCAAGTGTAGCGCCTCACTCCAAAAGCCAAAAATAACCAAGACAAGAGCTAAAAGAGTATCTCTCCAAGAGAGCAAGTTATGCTATGCTAAAATGAGGCTCAACGTCCTCAATATATATCATCTAAATGACCTTTAATTAACAAAATAGGTCATTAAAAACAACCGACAAGGATGACTTAACAATATTTCATGATTTGTTACATTAAATGCTAAAAATGCCAAAAATGAGCTAGAAAGGGAGACGTCAGGCCCCTTTGAGGGAGACGTTGGCCCTTTCAAGGCATAATCATCATCCAGCAAGCAAAACGTCGGCCCCTCTGGGGCTCGTGCAACCTGCCACATGTGCCAAACGAGCCTAGAACATTGCCATCTACTCCAGAAAACGTCCAACCTATCCTGGGTGGCGTCCTATCCATCAAGGCCATCATCCCATCTGCAGGGGCTGATCCCCTATAGGTCAAATCTCTGCCAAAATGTCCTGATGAGGGTGTCCTTCTTCTTCTCCATGCAAGGGCTCGCAATAATTTTGTCCTTCCTCTACCATCCCAGCAACCATCTGATGGGCTCTTCAACCCCATGGAGGTCCGAGCTAATCATCTTCCCATGTGCACCGTTCCTCTGGTACCTGTCCACCGGGTATGGTCCTGCACATCAAAGACTACACCCTCCATGGGCTCATTAGTCCTCGATATCATAGCAATGTAAATCACATTTCATCATTAAAGTTATCAAATATATACATGAAACCCCTGACATATCATCTAAAAGCTCAAAGAGATTACACAGACCTACTATACAAAGCTAAGGAAACCAACAGAACATCCTATTGGGCTAATACCCACAAGAAATGGAAAGTTTCCTCAGAAGATCATTCAAGCCATGTTTTATGTGGTGATATGGTTTTAGGGATGTCCAGTCATAGTAAGACCAAGGGCAGGTGTTGTCTGTGGGTGCCTTTGTAGNAAGATTAAGGCCATGATGGACTGGCCGATTCCCCAAACATTGAAGAATCTTAGAGGGTTTTTGGGTTTGACAGGTTACTAACGCAAGTTTATTCAGAGCTATGGAAGAATAACAACACCTTTAACGACACTAACTAAGAAGGATGCATTTTCATGGACTCTAGAGGCAACTAAATATTTTGAACAACTTAAAGAGGTGATGTGCACAACTCCTGTCTTGACCACTCTAGACTTCATAAAAAACTTTATTGTGGAATGTGATGCCTCGGGAAATGGAATTGGTGCTGTCTTAATGCAAGAAGGAATGCCTCTATCTTTTGAAAGTCGACCACTCATGGGAAAGGTTTACACAAACCCATTTATGAGAAGGAAATGATGGAAATACTACATGCATTGAAGAAATGGCGTCCTTACCTAATAGGTAGGCACTTCAAGGTGAAAATAGATCATGATAGTCTTAAATACTTCTTGGAACAAAGACTATCTTTAGAAGAACAACATAAATGGGTAACCAAGATATTGGGTTATGATTTTGAAATCGTCTATAAAAAGGGGAAGCAAAATGTTGGGGTAGATGCACTCTCAAGAAAGGATGAAGATGTTAAGGCCCTTCTCCATGTTATCCTTATCATCCAAACCGATGGGATAATAGAAGAAAGGGATGAATGGAAGAATGAAGAAAAAGTGTGTACTCTCATTCAAAGGTTGCAGTAGGATTCGAGTGCATCAGATACATTTACATGGAAAACTGATTCACTATGTTACAAAGATCTCTTATATTTATGTAATAACTCCCCACTCAAACAAAAGGTACTATTGGAATTGCACACCTCTCCAGTAGGAGGGAACTTGGGATTTTTGAAAACCTACCATAGAGTCAAAAATGAATTTTTTTGGGATGGCCTTAAAACTGATGTTCAAAGGTGATGCAGGAGCATCGCTCACTCAACCAAGCGAGCTAGCACGTGGAGCAAAGAACAGCTGGACAACGCCAGCATTCAAATTTTGGAACATTGTAATATGGCTGCGCCAAACATTAAATGTTGATGTGATGAAGCGCACTTTATATATGTAACGGACCTTGAGAGGATAAGCTCTCGTCCTTAGTAGTTGAGGCATTTATGTAGATTTAATGCAAGTAGATAAACTAATTAACTATAGATTAGACAGTTTAGCTTTCGAGAGGGAAAACGGAATATAGGTACCCTCTGTTGTATTGTTGATTATTATAATTCTCATTCATACAGGAGCAAGAGAAGAGGAGAGCAGAGAGGTTGTGAAGAAACTCCATGTATAGTTATTGAATTAATAGGAAAAGCTTGATTCAATTCCATGGATGTGTTTGATCTCTGTGTGTTCCTGATATTGTGCCTTTGCATGTTTGCTTCTTTTTATGTGTATCTTTTATATGCTGCATATGTGATTTCATATCAGGTTCGTAACCTGAGAGAATGAGTTCCAATTGTTTCTCTGCTTGAGCTGGGAGATTCCTGCATAGAGTGCAGTTGAATTCCTCCGCATAGAGTGTGTCGAGGAGGCTAAGTAGTCCAACTTTTGTTCTCGTTTTGCCCAAGGTGAATTGGGATCGTTCAAGTCGTGCAGGTGAGTGCAGGTTGGACATGAAATCTCAGTAGCAAGTCTGAGAAGGAAAGGAGAGGCTGTTGCGATTGTGAGCGCACAAGACTCAGAAACTTCATCACTACTGGAAGGGGTTGAAGACTGGGCACAGGGAGTGTGTTCGGAAAATCTCTGAAGAAGTCCGAGTTAGTAAAAGCTCAGGAGGGATAACTCCCTGTTTCATTGTGGGAACAGAACCAAGTGGAGTTCATACAGGATAAAGGTGGTGAACGGAGGAACTCTTCAAGAGGAAAAGGAAGAGAATCGACGACTTGAATTGTCGAGGAGAATCACAAAAATCGCGACCTCACTGTGGGTCAGATATATCGGGAGTTCGCGATGGAAGATTCCTATTTCTCGTAGAGCGAGGTCACGAGAAAGCGAAGCACGACGTCCTGAAAATGTCTTGCATGGTGTACGTCGCAATCGATTGATGCGGCAGGTGATCTCGGGATATCGGATCTCGGGAGTTGGAGGCCTCAGGGTCTGATCCCAGAAGTAATGAGTGCACGAGGTCGCGAGATCCTGAGTCATCGGTATCTAGACACTTCGGGTCTCGGAAGTTGAGAACTCGGAGGCATAGAGACGCTAGTTGTGAAGTTTCGATTGCTCGAGGTTCCGACATACCGAGAGAAAGTCAACGTCGACCTGAAGCATCGGGCCTCAGAATCCGAGATTCCAGTTCCCTGTTGTGGAATTCGTGAAGTCACGAGAGTCGATCCTTCGTCAACTAAGGAAGGAAGGATCATTGTGCAGACTGTGGGTAAAGACTCCCGAGGGAGTTGAAGAGTGATAACTCTTTGGGCCGAGAACTAGGAGGTCCTGGTAGGAGCGACCGTGCCGCCGAGGGTAGGGGGTTGCCGTCAGAGTGGTATCAGAGTGGGATTCTTTGCTTTCTGAAGCAGGGATAGAGAAGATATAATGCCGCCGCGAAGAGAATAGGTAGGAAAACCAGGAGAAAACAGTATTTTGAATACCTGGTGAAGTGGAAAGACCACCTAGTGGAGGATGCCAGCTGGGAGACAGAGGCAGTGATACTGAAGCATGGAGAGACTATACAGGAGCTCATGAGTAGGATCCCATGAAATCTTTTGAGCCGAGGAGTATGATGCAGGAGCATCGCTCACTCAACCAAGTGAGCCAGCGCGTGGAGCAAAGAACAACTGGACAGCGCCAGCATTCAAATTTTGGAACATTGTAATATGGCTGCGCCAAACATTAAATGTTGATGTGATGAAGCACACTTTATATATGTAATGGACCTTGAGTGGATAAGCTCTCGTCCTTAGTAGTTGAGGCATTTATGTAGATTTAATGCAAGTAGATAAACTAATTAACTATAGATTAGATAGTTTATCTTTCGAGAGGGAAAACGGAATATAGGCA
>JZKD02S0089896.1:168825-182845 GCA_000966675.3 Picea glauca | reverse complement strand
ATATACATCATCATCAATAACATTTATACATTCGTAAAGTTTACATTCACATAATAGATCGCATTACATATATCATCATCAATAACATTTAAACATTCATAAAATTTACATGTATGTAGCAGATCACATCATATACATCATCATTAATTAACATTTAAACATTCATAAAAAGTTCATAAATTTCAAAATTTAAGTGTATCACTTTATAGTTTCACTGTGACTAGAAAATGAAGTATATAGGCCTCAGGTAATCCTGGCTGTCTAAGTCAAAAGGTGGTGTTACATACACCCCACCTTCGAGAAACATGTTCTCGAGGTGGTCAAAATAGTGAGGGATAATCTCGTCGTAGTGTCTCAGCATCTTCCCAAGTAGCAGATCCTGGACTATACTTGTCCCGCTAGACCTGTCTGCGTTGCTAGCGATGATCGAGGTGTTGCGCTCTCTACCATTGAAATCCCTGCAGCTTCTGTCCTTGGCGCAAATCTGTTACCATATGGCGGTGGCCTTGAGCCCCCTCCCTTAGAAAATGTTCTTGGGGCCTTTCCTATGAATCCCGGGCGATGAGGAAATGTCGATCTTGCACCCCCAGTCAAGTTCATATGTTCTTCTACGTAACATGCACTTTCCACCACCTCCGCTACTGAAGACAGCTTCCACATCCTCACCATAGCTCTTATCCTGGGGTTCAATCCATAGATGAAGTGCTCTGCTTGTCGTTGGTCACTATCCATATACGACACATATTTGACCAGTTCCATAAACCTGATCTCATATTATTCTACCATTTTGTTTCCCTGTATTAAGGCATGAAATGCCCCAACCTATTTCTCCTCGTAGTACGCTGGTAGATATTTCCTCTTGAACCTTTCCTCGAAAAGTTCCCAAGATACCGTGTCTGGGGTAAGGTGCAGTTGTCTTTCTAGGTTACCCCACCAATTCAGGGCACTGTCCCTTAACTGAAAAATGGTGATCTTCGCCTTTGAATTGGACGCATAGTCCCTTAGGGAAAAACACCTGGTCATGCCTTCCAACCATGCTTCCGGGCGTTCACTGGCGCGACCTCCGGCTTCCAACGAGCGCAGTATAAGGGCCAGCTCAGGCGATGTTGGTGGTGGCACTGGTGGTGTTGGAGGTGCTTGCGACGACGCTCCCCTACCTCGAATCCCTCGAGTCCTGACCATCCTGTATGCTCTGACCTGCATCCACCAAGTTATCAGGGTGAGTTCCAGGATGTTTCAAATGGGTGCTACTTAAACTTAGAAATAGGGTTAGGCGTAAGTTTTCTTTACTTGTCTGTAAAAAGACATTACTCCATTAGGGGATTGGCTAGGTTAGGGTTAGGTTTAAGCATCTAAACTTCGTTTCTCATGCCTATGAAAATAACTATCGGTTCCTTTTCCCTGTAGCTACGCTAGCTTTGCGCTTCACTCGCGACTTCCTATGTTTACGCTCCTAATGAATATGCCACCTCCTTTCTGCTTGTCCTAGTCTAAGTCCTAATGGTACCTTAACTGATAATAGTTAAAGTTCAACCATATTTTATTATTTATCTTAGGGATAAAACTCACTTAAAGATTAAAGCTTAGATTAATTCTAAATTTGAATCTCTTTCTTAGATTTGGGATTTAAATCTTGGTTGATCTTTTCATTCATATATAGTAAGATGTTTGAAGAAAATTTGAAATCTATAAGTGGTGTAGGAAAAGAGGAACCTGAGCTTTGGTGACAAGGTGCTATTGGTAGATGCAAGTATTAATATGTATTTCATTTTATTTTTCATTTGACAATTACATGATTTAGCGAGGAATTGATTATTTACTACCCATTAAAAATAGTTAGTTATAAGTAGCTATTTATTTTGTCATATGCTTAAATCATTCTTGATTTCTATACTTGATTGTTGGAGGAAGGTTGTGTTTCTCATTGTATTCTTCTCCATACATTCATGTTTGCATTGACATATATAATTGATTGATTAGACCTTAATGAGGAGATTATTCCCTATCACACCATGGTCAACCATAATTAATCGTGGTTACACATGATTAATTATATTCAACTATAGCACGCAAATTTCAACCATGGTCAATAGAGTACATTATAGTAAACTATGATCACTTATGTAAACTATGGTTAAGCATGGTCAATCATGGTTAACCACATTTTCCGTTGCTTTAATAACGTTATTCATAGTGAATTAGAGTTAACCATGGAAAATTTTTGTTGAATGCAAGCAACTAGAGTCAATTATAGTATACCGCGTTCAACCATGGACAACATGGGTAACGTTAATCAACCATAGTCAACTATGATAACCAAACAACCATGATCAATTATGATCAACCATAGTCAACATGATCATTTATGATTGGATATATTAAACCATGGTTAATTATAGTTAAATAGATTCATCTATAGTCGACTCTAATCAAATTGTATATCATAATCAACTTATCCAAAGATTATCAATTATAATTAACATTAACAACCACAATCTACCATAAACATGTTTAAATATAATAAACAACCAAAGGGTATGTTCACTTGCGCTGGGCTTGTGTTAGATATCTTGACATCTGGCATGAATTTGAATTTGGTACAAGTGCTTGTCTTGGTGTTACATAAAATATCTAGGTTTTAGAATTTAAAACACTTGAGAGCACCCAACGTCTATCATAAACATGTTTAAATACACTTAGCATAAGACTTAAAATATTAATCATATAATTACTTTTATATAATTAATCCTATAATTACTTTTAATAATTACAATTTAACTATATTTTACAAATTAACTATATTTAATTACAATTTAGCTTATCATCTATTATATATAGTATAGTATATTGAAAGGAAGGGTTTTGAGAAAATCATATTGGATAGGTACCCTGCGCAAACAATATGCGGGTACATTTTCTCAGCAAATTATAGTTGATTTCATCAGAAACAAATTGTTTGTAGATTGAAAGGAAAGGTTTCGAGAAAATCATATTGGCCGTGCATTCTTTGCAAAAATATGCAGTATCATTTTCAAATTAAATTACAGTTTATTCCAACTCGAACAAATTGTTGGAAATGAACCTATATAAAAATTTTATATTTTATATTATACCATAAAGTTTTTAAGACAATATTTCATAATAGGTACTTTTACCTTAGATTTGGTAAAAAGAGGACCATAGAAACATGGACTAAGAGTTTCAGTCATTGTTTTTCATTTAATAAATGAATTATAACTCAGTTCTTGATTAATGTAATCACCTGCGATTTAAGCATTAAGTTCCAAATCAAACTTATTTCTTCCACGACATTGAAGAGGAGCACTCAGAAAACAGTTTCCATAATAATTCCATGATATCAACTTTTTTTTTTTTTTTCATGCATTTTGATTAAACATAAATTATAATACTTCAATTATGTTTTTCTATTGTCAAAATGCCTCCAAATCAAAGAGAACTTCCAAAGTGATACTCTAATTTATATTTTTCAATTAAAGAAGTTATTTTCAATCGGAATATTGTTGAGAATTAATACTATATTCTCTCTTCATCATGAATGTCCACTTTCAAAATAAGACAGTGTTTTTCTTCTCGCTTAAGACTACTTCCCTCAATCAAAAAAAGAAAAAAAAATGTCCATTCGTCTTCCAAATTAATAATTATTAATATTGCTTTTCGTAAAAAAAAAATTAAAAACCAACCTCGACAATGTTCCGGTGATGAAGATGAGACAAGATAGTGACTTCTCTATTGAAGTGCGACACCGCTAGGCACTTGCGCTTGTATGCGAGATGACTTAGTTCGTGGCATGGCATGTGGGATGACTCGTGTCTTGTCTTGCTGGTGGACTTATGACTTGGACCTGTGGGTACTCATACTTTACTTCTAAAAATCTTATATATAAAAATTTGTATTTATTTTTTATTTTTTTTAACAAAACATATTAAAATACATATAATGGAATTAGGTCTAATCTTATAATGCTAATCTAAAAAGTATACAATGCTAATCTTGTATAACCCTAATTAACCCTAGCGGAATTTAAATGGCTGAATATAACATTAATGCAAATTTTGAATTGGGAGCGTGGGCTCGCATGTAGCCCACGTGTTTGTCACTTATATTCATAGGATTAAAATATTGCCCCACTACTTTAAACCCTAAACTCCCCATTTCCTCCTTCATTTGTTGTGGTTACCTATGGAGGGAGGCGCGAGGGAGCATGGCTGCCATGGTGAATGCAGTGCGCAGGTTGTGATACCCTTTGTCGCTCATCTCTGTCGCAGTTTGTTTGCGAAAATGGCTGCCAAATCTACCCTTCTTGTGCTTCTGAGACACCTCTCAAGGCCATATATGTCCATCCAGAAGGCCCCCACTGCTTTCTTCCTTGCAGTCTCGTCTCTTCCACGCATCGACGGAGCACTGCAGAGCATGGAGAGCGACGCCCTCTTCATTCTCCTCGTCGAAAAGGACGCCGCCTTCATGAAGCTCGCCGAAGACCGCTTCTAAAACAGGTTTCCCTGCGTCATAATTACTGCCAAAGGTCAACCGGATGTTGCCACCAGGCTCTTCTTGAAGAAGATGAAGACGGAATTGAAGCTTCTGGTTCTTGCACTCGTTGACAGCAATCCCTATGGCTTAAAGATCCTGTTGGTTTACATGTGCGGCTCCAATAATATGTCGTACAACAGTTCGAATCTCACCACGCCTGATATCAAGTGGCTGGGGATTCGGCTCTCCGACCTCTACAAGTACCATATTCCTGAGCAATGCCGGTTGTCCATGACGGAGTAGGATATTAAAACGGGGAAAGACTTCTTGGAGGAGGATCCCGTGAAGAAGAGTAAAGGTGATAATTGAAGCACTATAGATGTCATGATGGAGATGCGTTCTAGGTCTGTAATTGCTATTATTCTGTTGTTCTGTTTGCTGACGAAAATAGGCTTTGGGTTTTAGGGTTTGGTGTGGGCGTTGTGCTGACTTGTGTGTTTGTTGTTGGTTTATGGAATTTGGTAGTACTAACACGCGCGTGTGTGTTTGCTGTAGGTGTGTGAAAAGGTGCGTGGACATGTGCGTGTAGGGTTCTCCTCCTTCACGGCTTGGCGTTTGTGAATGTTGTGGCCACTACTGCCGAGCCTGAATGGCTTGGGGACTTTCGTTATGTGAAGTAAGTCATAGAAACAAGGGTGATAGAGATTCTTCTGGTGTGCTATCACTTTGAAAAATCAAAATCAAATGAAGGGTTTTTTTTTTTTACTGGAGATAGCTTTTATTTTTATTTTTTGGTATGGTACAATGCACTTTAGGATTAGTGTAGCCTTTTGTAAAGTTTTCTTGGATTCACCGCAGATTTTAATATCTTTAGAATGAAATATTATTGAACAAAATCATTTCGGATATTCAAGTCTCAACTTCCCACAATGTGAAGTTTGTATGGTCGTCTTTTTTTTTTTTAATGTCCTCTGAGAGCTATCTAGTCCATAGGACCATTTTCCATCATAGTCAAGAGTTGAATTTAATAAGAATTTCTGCGTCCCGAGGTGTATGGGCAACCAGAAATGGCAGAAAATTAGTTTCGAGAAATAGGTATGGAAAGGGTCCAAAAGTATCAAATACTTCAGGATAAGCGTAGGAAATTGCAGGAAATGGGGAAACAGTGGGAAACGGTTTTCAGAAATGGGAACAATGAGTTTCAAGAAAAATCTTTCTAAAAATCCCCTTTCTTTTTGTTAAGTGTGATACTCTTTCAAAAAAAATAAAAATTTAAAAGGAATTGTTTTTCTTGAAATGTCTTTTTTTTATTTTTTATGTTATCTGCCTAAAATCTTATATATATATATATATATATATATATATATATATATATATTGTTGTGAATTAGTCTGCGTACTTTTTTCATTGTTTGGTTTATAAGTTTCTCTCACTGCTTGATCTTGGCTATGTATATGTACGGAATGCTACTTACTTATACCTTAGCAACCATTAAATGTTTTCCTTCAATATAATTTCTTATTGAAAGCATCTCCATTCTATTGCATGTCTTATTTTGCTAAGCTAATTTCACTGATTTTCATAAATGTCATTTCAGTATTTAGATCTTTCATGCTGAGTAATATCCATTTGCATGCCTTGAGGAGAGAGCAAGGCGTACTTGTACAAGAATCAATTCATACATATAGGAAATAACCTGGAATATGTCTCTATTTTTGCATTTATATATATTTTTTGTTTTAAAATTCCTATGTTTTTGATTGCAGGTTAAGCGAAGGGGAATTTGGCAACTTGGCCCATAGGCTCTAGTTTTCCAACTAAGCTCTGATACCAAATGTAAAGACCATATTTGAATTAACGTTTAAATTTCTACCAAATTACTATAATTTCTGTAATTTCTATAAACTTTACAAAGAAGTAAACTTTTCAAAGTTTTCAAATTATCTCAACACTTACGCTAACACTTAAGCAAGTAGAATTTGGAAATAAGTAATAAATCTAAGTAACAATCCATGAATTTGAATTTACATACCTCACTCTGATGCTATCCGCAGCTTGCTCCCTCGCTTGCTTCCTTAGGACACCACCCCAAAACCAACCTCCAACCTCCCTGCCGGCTAGTAGTGCCTAGCCCTAGGATATCAATGGATATCCTAGCCCTCCGAGCCCAAAACCTCCTCAGCCCCCCGGTGCACGGTAAATTCCACTGTAAATCCACTAATTCCACTGTAAATTCACTCTGTCCAATACTGTCCAATACTCCAAGTTCTCCCCAAAATATTTTCTTCCCCCTCGTAAAAAAAAAAATGAATCCCCTCTCCACTCCTTTCTGCCCCCCTTATTCCTCCTTCAGTGCCCCCCTACATTACCTCCCACCTAACTCTTTATTACACCTTTTCCATTCATTAATCCTCTTATCTCCTCAGGATCCTTATGTTATTCCTTCATGTATATCTAACTTGATTAACTGTTTTATTTTATTCTTCCTTTTTATTTTTGTTTTTTATTATTTATTTACTTAATTAATAATCAAATTTATCATTAACCCTATTGATTAAAATTGTTAATTAAACTTTAAATGAATCATCTTAATCAATCATAACTAATTAGTTATGGTTATTTAATAACTAATTATAGTTTAGCTAATTTTTAGAATTATTTATTAAATTAATCATCTTAATAATCAAGGGTCGTTATAGAAAGGTACCAAATATAGTACCAAAATGTAGATAATCCCCCACATAACCTATAAATCTACAAAAAGTTAATGACAAAATCTGCTTAAATTTTTTTTGTCATACACTTAGCAACCTAGAGATAACTATGTTCTATGAACTTTGAAATTTCTAAACCCACATTCAAACATTACCATAAGCATAAATACACATTACTAAGCAAATTTGCAGCAGAATAAACACAATGAGAAGCAATCATTCAACTCGGTAATACTCTTTAGTCAATGCCAGGGAAAATCCCACTGTGGGGAAACCCAAAGAGAGAGAGAGAGATTTATATAGATTAAGGAAAGTACATATCAACAACAACAATACAATTTCTAGCAAGAGAAAATACCTTACAACACCCAAAACTGTCCCAACATTCTTCCTTGGAAAACATGCCCATAAATAGTTGTACGACTTGTACGCCCCATCTGAACAAAACCCAAGATCAGTGCCAAATTAGAGATATACAGAAAACACCAAAAAAAACGTCCTCTTCACCATCAGAAACCACTAGAAAATTTGTCTCGATTTGCATGCAACAGTGTTGCCACGAAATCCATGCCCTCCTAGCCTATTATACAGACTATACGGACTGTACAATATGTCCCTCTTTATCCACCATAAACTACAATAGTATTCAATCATAAATTTCTTGGGAAACATGCCCACTCTCTCTTGGGAAATGTTCCCTCTCTTTCCTCTCTCAATCTATCTCAAAAATATCTCTAACTCTTTCTCAATGCATCTTGCACACTACCCAGTGCATTCTCTTATAATCTGAAAGTTTCTCTTCACTTTCTCCAACCCTAAATCTAATGGACAAGATCTAATCTTGCCTTTACAAGATCAAGGGTTATGATTCATTCCCTCCAAAATCAATCACTTTAAAATATTAAAGTACATTTTCACTTTATAACATAAGTGCACTTTATGAGATAAAGTCACTTTAATATTAGAAGGTAAACTTTATTAAAAAGTCACTTTAATAAAAGAACCACTTTATCACAACTTTATAAAAACTCATTACAAAGTCAATTGTCTAGTAGTGTAGGTACAAGGTTACTTTCACATACAAGACACACATGCAACATACCTCCCGAGCTAAAAAGACAACACTCTCTCTTAGTGAGGGATGTACTTGCTGCCATGATCATCATCTGGTCCGATCACATTGTTCGTAGTAAATTCTCCCTCTGAACCTAGAGCCATCATCAACACTTGCACAAAAATCGAACCATAAGACATCCTCCTCAAAACTACTCTGAACCCTTGGCTTCTAGGAGAATCCACTCCACCTTAACCATCGGTTCGTTCACACCAGTTGGGCCTCCTTCCATTTCTCAGAAGAGACTCCCTCTCTTCTCTCAAAATGTAAGATTGAATCCCTAGGCCCACCTCAGTCTCAGGAGCCTCTTGGTCCTCATCCAACATTGAATCATGTCCTGAAGGTTGTCCTCGCAACATGTACAACATTTCCACCCGATCACCAATTAGTTGTGGATCAATCGAGTCCTCTCCCTCCTTGTAGATAAATACATGTCCTCTCTTGAAAAATGTACAATATCCATCATTCTCCAAGGATGATACTGAGATCAAGTTAACCCTCAACCTTGGAACAAAGAGAACTCCATCAAGCTCTAGGAATCCTCCATACTCGATTCAGAATCTCACCCTTCAAACTCCACGTATAGCTTGCGCCATACCACCTTTACTCTCCACCAGCCGGTCATGACTTGTCTCTATGATAATAAGGAATGCTCGCCAGATTCTCATCATGTGACAAGAGGCTCCACTATCAAAAATCCATCTGAAATCACCCCCAAATCCTCCACTACCGACATTAGATACTAGAGTAACCAAAGAAAATTCATTATCAAACTTGGAAGAAAAGTCTTCCATGGTTGTTGTAGAATATATCTCAGGCCCCTCTTGTTCCTTCCTCTTCTTCGTCTTCTTAGTAAACTGAGAAGCAAGGTTCCCCAACTGGTTACAACAATAACATTTGACTTTACTCAAGTCGCTCCCAGAATTTCCTTTCTTCTTGCTCTTTGCAGAAAGAGAAACATTCTCCTCATCTCTGTCTTCCTTCTGACCATTTCTATGAGATCCGATCTAGATATCCTCTTGAGTGAAGTCATTCCACAAGCTTCTCCAATCTCGAAAATTTTCTCGACCCACTATGCAGTTCACAAAGACATCTCATTCCTTTGTGAAGCCTTTCAAGCCTATCCTCCCCAAATTGGCTTTTGAGGTGATCTCTCTCACTGCGGCTAACTCATCCTCAACTTGGGATAGTTGGGTAATATAGGATGAAATATCCTCACCCTTAACCATGTTCGAGTCATGCAGCTTATCTTTCGAGGCCACCTTCTGATTGGCATTCTTATCCTCAAATAAATTCTTCAAATTTTCCCACATCTCATAAGTTGTCTTCTTCTCAGACAGATGTGGAATGAGTGGGTCATTTACTCCATCTAGAATGATCCTATGATTTTTGGCCTCATTTACTTCATGCAAATCCAAAGCAACATGATCTGATGTGGGAGCCACAACAACATAACTGACATAGTTCCAAATCTTGTTCTTCTTGAGAACAATTGACTTCTGGACCTTCCACTGCAAATAGTTGTAAATGTCATCCAGCTAATCCTCAAATCTAATGCATGAAGCCATATTCCCTGTCACTATTCAAAGGAAAACAAACAACATATTTCCCCCTTGCCAAAATATCTCACTGCTCACTGTCACTCACAACCCAAGATTTGATACCATGTAGAAATTTAATGGAAAAATCTGCTTAAAAATATTATGTCATGCAATTAGAAACCTACATATAATTGTCTTCTATGGACTCTGAAATGTTTAAACCCACATTCATAAATTACCATAAGCAGAAATACGCATTGCTAAGCAATTTTGCAGTGGAATAAACACAATGAACAACAATCATTCAACTTAGAAATACTTAGAAATTTAGGCAATGCCAAGGAAAACCCTGATGTGGGGAAAACCAATGAGAGATATATATCTATATAGCTTCAAGAAATTACATATCTACAACAACAATACAATTTCCAGCAAGAGAAAAATACCTTACAACACCCAAAACTGTCCCAACTTTCTTCCTTGGAAAATGTGCCCAGAAATAGTTGTATGACCTATACAACTCAATTGAACAACACCCAAAATTAGTGCCAAATCAGAGCTATATGGAAAACACACAAAAAAAAGTCCTTTTCACCAACATAAACCACTAGAAAATGTCTCAATTTGTGTGCAACAATGCTACCTTGAAATCTATTCCCAACCAGCCTATTGTACGGACTATACAATATGACCCTCTTTATCGTCTAGTAGCTACAACAGTATTCACTCAAAAACTTATTGGGAAACATGCCCACTCCCTATTGGAAAATGTGCCCTCCTAGATTCCCTCTCCTTCCTCTCTCAAGCTATCTAAGAAATCTCTTCAGCAGGTCAGTTCCAACCACTCTTTCTATGAATACAATACATCGCATCGATTCAGCATCCCTGTAGATCTTAAAAGGTCAGTTATTGTTGAACAAAAACCTTTAAAAATATACGTCGTGATATCCAATTCCTATTAGTTACTTTTTCTTTGAGATAGGCTTCACTAGCACATGAACCTTGGGTGTTAAAAGACCCCTTTCAACTGCATCAAAATATCCTTCTGTCGTTCTAAATAATTTTTCCATGTGTGCAATCAGAACGAATTACATTACATCATCCCAAAACTTATTAGTGTAAATATGCTATGTTTTTTGATAGATTTTTCAGATATTTGTTATAAATTGAGTTTTAGAATGTTTTAACAAAGTGTTTTAGGGTTTTTCATCCAGCTGATTTAAGGCATCAGTTAAGAACCCTTGCATTTTTCCTTATTCTTTCAAATTGTAGTATCGAACAGTCTGCGCAATCAAATGCAGAAAATGTGTCACCCATTTTTAGTATCTCACAATCAAGCTGGCTGAGAATTAATTTAGTATGAATAAGTACGTTTCCAATTGGAATAAATAAGCGCACGTCGAATCGTGTAAATTCCAAGCAGCATCAGAATACGAAAAATAACAAATTAATTCTAGTCCCACAAAATATGCACAAATATTTATTTTTTGATAACAAATACACTCCATTGCATTTGAGACCAATCAGGTTACCTCATAACCACAAAAGAATTCCAAGTTCTCAAGACAGTATACAACATTTCCATGGATTCTCTGAATGTCTTTCCTTGTTTTATCATTGGCATTTTCCTGAACCCAGAATTGATGTTGGATCGCCTGGAGAAACAGACTATTGAATGAAATGAACTAATCAAGAAATAGAAAATAAGAGAGTAGGTGTATTACCTTTCCCTTGAGATCGTCAAGCTCTGTTTTCAAGGAATCTTACAATAAACTTGGCTTCTGGTAAGTTAAAATTTCTTGATTAGGAGTAGAAACAAACTCTTCCACCTCAGTCCTATCTTCCAGTGCATATATCTGCATGCAATTGATACCCTATCGTTAGAAAATCTCGCTAGAAAATGGCAGGCAGAGTATTAAATCTTTAAAATGGTTAATATCCGACGAAGTTAGAATGGTTTTTTCAAATTACCTTCGAATCCAGGATCACTTAAAGCTTGGCAATTTGATCCTCACAATCAATGTTGGAAGAAGCACCTGCGAAACAAGTAAAAAACAAGACGATAACAGAACAAATTAATAAAATAAATAGAATGCTAGTGTAACTTAAAAAAGTATTTCACGAGAGAGGAAAGATAATTGATATAGAAGTTAAAAGTCAAAAACCACTAACGTTTCTGCAGAGTAACTCACCTTTTCGTTTGAGGGGTGATGGTGTCATTCCAAATATTTTTGGTTTGTGCCGACAATCCTTGTAATATTCCTTCCATAAAGATACAACATGTATAAGACATGATATTTATAGCACAGACAACAATTATTGTTCTAAGAGATTCTTTCAAATCCAAATTCATACTTTCATTATTCTGGCATATGGATGTCCCCCCGTTGCATGATGGCACTCGTAAAAAATGAGCTGATCAACAAGATTCAGATTGAAAAATGCGACTAGTAGACTATCGTAAAGGATCTGCGGCGTCATCACAATTACCTGGAAAACGGTTTCAGGATTTAAGGCCTTAAAAGAACAAAACTATAATTCAATGTGTAAATCCAATTGCAAGTCTAATTCTCCAAATAACCTACAACTGGTCTTCGGAGACGGGCCAAGATAATGTGATGCAGTCACCCAACTGCAGGCAGTTTAGCCCAGATAATATGATGCAGTCAGTTTGGCCCAAATAATATGATAGAGTCACCCAGCTGCAGGCAGTTTGGTGCAGAAGAGTTCAGAGTTTTTCCTACAGCTGGGTGATTGCATCATAATAATATTTATACTCGTTGCAAAACAAGAATATAACAACTTATGTGAGAGTGTAAGTTTTCATATGATGCAGTCACCCAACTGCAGGCATTTTAGCCCAGATAATATGATGCAGTCAATGTTGACAAGTGTAAAGGCTATGCATAACACTGTATAGTATAACTTGTTATATATATTATTGTCATCCCCTAAAAACTATATTATTACAGTCCCCAACCCGCCTTCACTTGAAAAAATTGAGAATGTTCTCTAGCCATCCCCTCCTCATCCCCTGAAAAAATTGGGAGTATGCTCTAGCCATCCCCGTCCTCATCCCCGCTTGGAAAACCAATGTAACATAGATTATTTTATATACTAGTATTTTTTATAATAGTAAAATAAGTTATAGGTTTTCATGTTGTTATTTGGATTTCAAAAAATAAACTGTGTGAAAATTTAACAACCTCCAAGGTGGATATTTACTCATTTTCAAAAACAAGTTAAAGTTGTAATTTATCCTTGAAAATTATTAGAGACAAATTAAAGCTGAAATTTATCTTTGAAGATGAATGATGTGGGAAATCAAAAAGTGAAACATTTCTAAACTTTGACCATTTATTTTATTTACATAAACATAATGTCAATTAACAACATGATAATTGACTATGAAAACTTACACTCTCATATAAGTTGTTATATTCTTGTTTTGTAACATGTATAAATATTCTTAGGATGCAATCACTGAGCTGCAGGCAAAACTCTGATCTCTTCTGCACCAAACTGCCTACAGCTGGGTGACTGTGTCATATTATTTGGGCCAAACTGACTGCATCATATTATCTGGGCTAAACTGCCTCAGTTGGATGACTGCATCATATGAAAACTTACACTCTCATATAAGTTGTTATATTCTTGTTTTGGAACCAGTATAAATATTATTATGATGCAATCACCTAGCTGTAGGCAAAACTCTGAACTCTTCTGCACCAAACTACCTGCAGCTGGGTGACTGCATCATATTATTTGGGCCAAACTGACTGCATCATATTATCTGGGCTAAACTACCTGCAGTTGGGTGACTGCATCATATTATCTTGGCCCATCTCCGAAGACCAGTTGTAGGTTATTTGAAGAATTAGACTTGCAATTGGATTTAGACATTGAATTATATATTTGTTCTTTTAAGGCCTTAAATCCTGAAACCATTTTCTAGGTAATTGTGATGACTCTAGAGCTCCTTTACGATAGTCTACTAGTCGCATTTTTTAATCTGAATCATGTTGATCTGCCCATTTGTTACGAGTGCCATCATGCAATGGGGGGAAATCCATATGCTAGAATAATGAAAGTATGAATTCTGATTTGAAAGAATCTCTTAGAACAATAATTGTTGTCTGTGCTATAAATATCATGTCTTA
>JZKD02S0089896.1:93801-115371 GCA_000966675.3 Picea glauca | reverse complement strand
TTTTAGAATGTTTTAACAAAGTGTTTTAGGGTTTTTCATCGAGATGAATCTATTTTTACTTTAAAAAATTACAATTTAAACAATAAAAAATAAAATTGTGATTTCATATGAAAAATACATACTAATATCAATTGATTGTTCCAATAGATTCAAGGCATCATTTAAGAACCCTTGCATTTTTCTTGATTCTTTCAAATTGTAGTATCGAACAGCCTGCGCAAGCAAATGCAGAAAATGTGTCACCCATTTTTAGTATCTCACAATCAAGTTGGATGAGAATTAATTTAGTATGAGTAAGCATGTGTCCAATCGGAATAAATAAGCGCACGTTGAATCGTGTAAAGTGAAAGCAACATCAGAATACGAAAAATAACAAATTAATTCTAGTCCCACAAAATATGCACAAATATTGATTTTTTGATAACAAATACACTCCATTGCATTTGAGACCAATCAGGTTACCTCATAAGCACAAAACAATCCCAAGTTCTCAAGATAGTATACAACATTTCCATGGATTCTCTGAATGTCTTTTCTTGTTTTATCATTGGCATTTTCCTAAACCCAGAATTGATGCTGAATGAAATGATTTTGGATTGCCTCGAGAAATAGACTAGTGAATGAAATGAACTAATCAAGAAACATAAAATAAGAGAGTAGGTGTATTCCCTTTCCCCTCAGATTTTCAAGCTCTGTTTTCAAGGAATTGTACAATGAACTTGGCTTATGGTAAGTTAAAATTTCTTGATTAGGAGTAGAAACAAACTCTTCCACCTCAGTCCTATCTTCCAGTGCATATACCTGCATGCATTTGATGCCCTATCGTTAGAAAATCTCGCCCGAAAATGGCATGCAGAGTATTAAATCTTTAAAATGGTGAATATCCGACGAAGTTAGAATGGTTTTTTCAAATTACCTTCGAATCTAGGATCACTTCAAGCTTGGCAATTTAATCCTCCCAATCAATGTTGGAAGAAGCACCTGCAAAACAAGTAAAAAAGAACACCATAACAGAAAAAATTATTAAAAGAAATAGAATGCTAGTGTAACTTAAAAAAGTATTGCACCAGAGAGGGAAGATAATTGATATAGAAGTTAAAAGTCAAAAACCACTAACGTTTCTGCAGAGTAACTCACCTTTCCGTTTGAGGGGCGATGCTGTCATTCCAAATATTTTTGGTTTGTGCCAGCAATCCTTGTAATATTCCTTTCACAAAGATACAGCATGTACAAGACATGATATTTATAGCACAGACAACAATTATTGTTCTAAGACATTCTTTCAAATCAGAATTCATACTTTCATTATTCTAGCATATTCATGTCCCCCCGTTGCATGATGGAACTCGCGAAAAATGCGCTGATCAATAAGATTCAGATTGAAAAATGCGACTAGTATACTCTCGTAAAGGATCTACAGCATCATCGCAATTACCTGGAAAACGGTTTCAGGATTTAAGGCCTTAAAAGAACAAAACTATAATTCAATGTGTAAATCCAATTGCAAGTCTAATTCTCCAAATAACCTACAACTGCTATTCGGAGACGGGCCAAGATAATATGATACAGTCACCCAACAACTGCAAGCAGTTTAACCCAGATAATATGATGCAGTCAGTTTGGCCCAAATAATATGATGCATTCACCCAGCTGCAAGCAGTTTGGTGCAGAAGAGTTCAGAGTTTTGCCTGCAGCTGGGTGATTGCATCATAATAATATTTATACTGGTTACAAAACAAGAATATAACAACTTATATGAGAGTGTAAGTTTTAATATGATGTAGTCACTCAAGTGCAGGCATTTTAACCTAGATAATATGATGCAGTCAATGTTGACAAGTGTAAAGGTTGTGCATAACACTATATAGTATAACTTGTTATATATATTATTGTCGTCCCCTAAAAACTATATTATTACAGTCCCCAACCTGCCTTCCCCTGAAAAAATTGAGAATGTGCTCTATCCATCCCCTCCTCATCCCCCGAAAAAATTGGGAGTATGCTCTACCCATCCCTGTCCTCATCCCCGCTTGGAAAACCAATGCAACATAGATTATTTTATATACTAGTATTTTTTATAATAGTAAAATAAGTTATAGGTTTTCATGTTGTTATTTGGATTTCAAAAAATAAACTGTGTGAAAGTTTAACAACCTCCAAGGTAGATATTTACTCATTTTCAAAAACAAATTAAAGTTGTAATTTATCCTTGAAAATTATTAGAGACAAATTAAAGCTGAAATTTATCTTTGAAGATGAATGATGTGGGCAATCAAAAAGTGAATCGTTTCTGAACTTTGACCGTTTATTTTATTTACATAAACATAAAGTCAAATAACAACATGATAATTGACTATGAAAACTTACACTCTCATATAAGTTGTTGTATTCTTGTTTTGTAACATGTATAAATATTATTATGATGCAATCACCCAGCTGTAGGCAAAACTCTGAACTCTTCTGCACCAAACTGCCTACAGCTGGGTGAATGCATCATATTATTTGGGCCAAACTGACTGCATCATATTATCTAGGCTAAACTGCCTCAGTTGAGTGACTGCATCATATGAAAACTTACACTCTCATATAAGTTGTTATATTCTTGTTTTGTAGCCAGTATAAATATTATTATGATGCAATCACCTAGATGCAGGAAAAACTCTCAACTCTTCTGCACCAAACTACTTGTAGTTGGGTGACTGCATCATATTATTTGGGCCAAACTGACTGCATCATATTATCTGGGCTAAACTGCCTACAGTTGGGTGACTGCATCATATTATCTTGGCCTGTCTCCGAAGAGCAGTTGTAGGTTATTTTGAGAATTAGACTTGCAATTGGATTTAGACATTGAATTATAATTTTGTTCTTTTAAGGCCTTAAATCCTAAAACCGTTTTCCAGGTAATTGTGATGATGCCGCAGATCCTTTACGAGGGTCTACTAGTCGCATTTTTCAATCTGAATCTTATTGATCTCCTCATTTTTTACGAGTGCCATCATCCAACGGGGGGACATCCATATGCCAGAATAATGAAAGTATGAATTCTTATTTGAAAGAATCTCTTAAAACAATAATTGTTGTCTATGCTATAAATATCATGTCTTACACATGTTGTATCTTTGTGAAAGGAATATTACAAGTATTGCTAGCACAAACAAAAAATATTTGGAATGAAAGCATCACCCCTCAAACGGAAAGGTGAGTTACTCTGCAAAAACGTTAGTGGTTTTTGACTTTTAACTTCTATATCAATTATCTTCCCTCTTTGGTGCAATACTTTTTTAAGTTACAGTAGAATTATATTTATTTTAATAAGTTGTTCTATTATGGTCTTGTTTTTTACTTGTTTCACAGGTTCTTCTTCCAACATTGATTGTGAGGACCAAATTGCCAAGCTTGAAGTGATCCTAGATTCGAAGGTAATTTGAAAAAACCATTCTAACTTCATCGGATATTCACCATTTTAAAGATTTAATACTTTGCCTCCCTTTTTCAAGTGAGGTTTTCTAATGATAGGGCATCAAATGCATGCAGGTATATGCACTGGAAGATAAGACTGAGGTGGAAGAGTTTGTTTATACTCCTAATCAAAAAAATTTAACTTACCAGAAGCCAAGTTCATTGTACGATTCATTGAAAACAAAGCTTGATGATCTCAGGGGAAAGGTAATACACCTACTCTCTTATTTTATGTTTCTTGATTAGGTCATTTCATTCACTAGTCTGTTTCTCCAGGCGATCCAAAATCATTTCATTCAACATCAATTCTAGGTTCAGGAAAATGCCAATGATAAAATAAGGAAAGACATTCAGAGAATCCATGGAAATGTTGTATACTGTCTTGAGAACTTGGGATTGTTTTGTGCTTATGAGGTAACCTGATTGGTCTCAAATGCAATGGAGTGTATTTGTTATCAAAAAATCAATATTTGTGCATATTTTGTGGGACTAGAATTAATTTGTTATTTTTCGTATTCTGATGTTGCTTTCACTTTACACGATTTCACGTGCGCTTATTTATTCCCATTGGACACGTGCTTATTCATACTAAATTAATTCTCAGCCAGCTTGATTGTGAGATACTAAAAATGGGTGACACATTTTCTGCATTTGCTTGCGCAGGCTGTTCGATACTACAATTTGAAAGAATCAAGAAAAATACAAGGTTTCTTAACTGATGCCTTGAATCCATTGGAACAATCAATTGGTATTGGTATGTATTTTTCATATTAAATCACAATTTTATTTTTTATTGTTTAAATTGTAATTTTTTAAAGTCAAAATAGATTCAGTTGGATGAAAAACCCTAAAACACTTTGTTAAAACATTCTAAAACTCAATTTATAATAAATATCTCAAAAATCTATCAAAAAACATAGCATATTTACACTAAGAAGTTTTGGGATGATGTAATGTAATTCGTTCTGATTGCAGACGTGGAAAAATTATTTAGAACGACAGAAGGATATTTTGATGCAGTTGAAAGGGGTCTTTTAACACCAAAGGTTCATCTGCTAGTGAAGCTTATCTCAAATAAAAGGTAACTAATAGGAATTGGATATCATGGCGTATATTTTTAAAGGTTTTTGTTCAACAATAACTGGCCTTTTAAGATCTACACAAATGTTGAATCGATGCGATGTATTATATTCATAGAAAGAGTGGTTGGAACTGACCTGCTGAATCGACTCTCATCATAGACCTTTAACGCTAACTCTAAACTTTGCGATGTAGAGGAGCGCCATTGAAGAGAATTATAATAATCAAAGACAACTTCTCTTTGAAAAAAGTAAAGTTGACGTTTACTTAAAGGATTTGAAGAGTGAATTACATCTCCTAAATTACAAGGACAACATTGAAGACCTTTATCATAATTTTACAACTACCCTTTCCACTTCTATTAACAAGTTCTGTTTCGAGGTGTCATGTAAAAATAATAATAGAATGACCAATCCTTGGTATGACAAAGAATGTAAAATTTCTAAGAAATCCATTAGGGATTATTCTAATGATTCCTTAAAAATAGATAACATCATTACATACAAATCCCTAATTAAAAGAAAAAAAATGTACTATATCAATAAAAGGAAAGAGAACCTTTCACAACTATCTAAGCTTCATCCTAAGAAGTTATGGAGACAAATTCTAACCCACAATACTAAAGAAAATAATATTATTCCCTTAAGGGAATGGAATTTCTACCTTAAAATACTTTATGAGTTCCATAATGCCATAGACACCATTCGTATTGTCTCTACAGAGAATGAAGTTTATTCTTTGGATGACATAGATTTCAGGGTTAAGCAACTTGCAAATGGGAAAGCTAAGGACATTCAAGGCTACCAAGATGCAATTTTTAAAATCAGAGGGCCTATCCTCATCCCTCACATACAAAAGGTGTTCAATTTAGAAGTCAAGAAGGGATTCCCTAAATCTTGGATGCAAAGCCTCATTGTTCCTATTTTTTTAAATGGAGATAAAAAAGTTTCCTCTAATTATAAGAACATTATGATTAGCCCATTTTTAGCCATGTTTTATGGAATTATTTTGGAAAAAAATATTATCCTTTGGCTAGAAAGTCACAGTAAAATATCTAAAGTCCAGGTTGGGTTTAGGAGATATCGTTCAATAGTGGACCATATTTTTACCTCTAGGATCATTTCAAAGGAGTTCCACAATACTAAAACCAATCTATTTTGTTGTTTTGTTGAATTTAGAAAAGCATTTGACACGATCCCCAGGAAAATTTTTTCGAATAGGATGGAAGAGATAACATTTCCTTTCAAGTTGAGGGTTGTTGTTGTAAGTTTGTATGGGAATGCTATTTGCAAGTTCAAGAACCATGAGGGTTGGTTGAAAGAGATTAACTACAATATTGGAGTCAAGAAAGGTTGTCCCTTGACCCCTACCCTTTTTTCATATACATTGACAATTTAGAAGATTGCTTGGAAGAAGCATGTTGTCTCGGCCCTACTCTCACTAGTATAGTCATCGAGACTCTTCCTTATGCTAATTGTTAAGCCCTAATATTGGCTCATTACCCCTTAATTGGGGCATATTACATTAGTAATGTTATTTTATTTATATCGTCTTTATTCCATTAGTTGTAATTATACCTCCTAGTCTCCTATATATACCAAGGAGACATTTTCATTTGGAATCATCTTGTACTTGTAACAGACTCCTTGGTAAGAAAACAACTCTGATAACAGGTGCAATTTTTTTTTGTGTGTTTAAGGTGTGTGCGCGTGTGTAGAAGTAACAACACACGTGACTCTACGTCTCCACTCGATGACCAACAAGACGCAACCAGGAAAAAAGTAAAACTGACCACCCGCTAGACCTACCCTGCAAGGTTAGGACCTCCAAGACACAAAATCAACGCTCAAGCCTAGGTTCCCATCGATTTTAACCATTTAAGGTCTCAGGGCCGGCGACTGTTCTGAGGAACATGGAGGTGTCTACATCTCGCCCAACATAAGCAGACCAAGCAACCAATTGAATAAAATCAAGTACGACATAAATAAGAAGTACGATTGCGCCCCTTACGGAAGGCGCGTGACAAGGACTCTGACAACGAACACTCAAGTTCAACATTATCTAAAAGAACAACCACCCTAATATACTAACTGGGGGTAATTTAAGGTACGTAATTCCAGGGTATCGTACCACACATGTTATTAATCAATAATTAAAGATTACAATATTACTGTCATGAAACATTAACTATCTATCATTTGTGTCACAATCCAGACCATGATTTTACCGTTATCATACCTCTTATATGCTACAACTACTAATTTCATAATGACCTTACAAGATAAAATCATTCACTAAGGTCCGATATGAATGCACTAAAACTGACATCATATTTAGGTAATATCACTTGAAACTAACAACATACATCATAAATTAAAATGTCAATCTAAAATAATAAAATCTAATGACAAGGTTAAAAGGGCATTATTTGGATACAACAAACTATCAATATTTAATTAACAATAATTACATTTAGCAATTAATTGAAGATGTCACTATATGGGATTAGCATAATAATTATAGGAATCGTTAATTGAAATACAATATACAACATAATTTTTAAAAAGCATTCTTCTAATATAATAAAATTTAAAATGACAAAGACAAACTATCCACCTTACCATTAACCATCAATTAAGGAGGTCAATATATGGAATTTACCTCATAATTACAGGTGACATCACTTGAATAACCACATACAGCCTTTTTTAAATATGGCAATCTACAACAATAAAATTCTAAAATGACAACAATGAAAAGGGCAATATTTGGAATGTCAAACTGTCAACATTACAGATGACAAGAATGAAAGGTAATCAATTAATTGAGGATGTCAATATATGGAAATTCCTCCTAAGTAGGTGACGTTGATTCAGAAATAACAGTTTATATCTGAATTAATAATGGCAATCTGTAATGGCAACTTTTAATCTGAAATACAACATTAAATTTTTTGTTATTAATTACAACATTCTATGATTAGTTACAACGTTTAATCATATACGGAAGGCTGACATTCTACAAGTACCGCCTTTAGTATTCATTATAACTTGTACTATTAAATATTAATTACAACCTTCAATAGTTGCTTACAACATTTAATTATGGAATGAATGTAGCATTTTATCATGGTCCCATTCTAAACGCAACATTTAATATTTAAATTTTAAACGCAACATTCTATAATCGATTTCATCATTTAAGTAGGGAACGAGAACTGGCATTTTGTAAGGATCCTGTTAATCTGCATTCTGACATTAATATAAATACAACATTCCCTTGCAGCGATCCGCTATAGGATTAGCAACGACATGCAATGGTCGAGCTTTACAATATCTCACACCAATCCAGACAACAGTTAAAGAAATTTTCATTCTTCAGCCATGACAGTTATATACAAAATCAAAATGCAACAGTATACAAAATCAACGCAACTATGTACAGTTGTAACCAAAATGCAACGGTATACATGCCCAAAATGACAGTAACTCAACACGCCTCTTGACAGTGGAAAATGCCCATAACGCAACTGTATACAGCTGTAACCAAAATGAAAGTGTATACACGCCCAAATGATAGTAACCAACACACCTCTTGACAGTGGCAAATGCCCATGACACAACTGTATACAGTTGTCACCAAAATGAAACTGTATACATGCCCAAATGACAGTAACCAACACGCCTCTTGACAGTGGCAAACGCCCATAACGCAACTGTATATAGCTATAACCAAAATGAAACTGTATACATGCCCAAATGACAATAACCAACACGCCTCTTAACAGTGGCAAACGCCCAAAGTACCTGTTTACAACCATGCCCCACACCAGAGAACAAAACGCCCATTATAACAGTATACACATACACCCCAAGCAGTGGCCGAAACGCCAATATACAGAAGCCAAAAAAAATGCCCAGCAACGGTGCCCAAAACGCCCAAATTCTTGACCAAAACGACTAATGTAAAATCGCCAATGATGGAAGGCTCATTGTACAATATAAATTCGACCATTGAAGGAAACTCATTGTGTAAAACAAAATCGACCATTATCCCAACAAAAACGCACTGTATCAAGTTGCAGACCATGGAGATAACATTATCCAAGCAATAACAAAGGCCCATAAACCATGCGAATGCCCATAGAGGAATCGCTCAATGTGTAAAACCAAAATGCCCAACAAGAATGGCTCAATGGGCATAGTAAAACACCGAATAAGGATGCTCGTTGGGTAAAGAAGGACGCCCGTAATAACAGTGGCTAAAAACGCCCAATACACAGTGGCAAAACGCCCAAAAACAAAAAGAAAAGCGTAGCTCATTAACCTTTTAAAATGCAGACCCAACCCCCAACACATTGCCAGAAGATGACGAATTGACAGAAGATAAATTGAATGCCAGGTTGCATTGATTGCCAGAAGATAAACAATTTTCCAGTGGTAAAAATGAAATGATGGAGGTATTCCAGAGATAAACAATTTTTTTTTTTCGTTTTGTTCAGTGAAAATTAAATAAGACGACTCTCTAGATACAAATTAACACTAACCATTTATAAAACGAATTTTCCAGGAACAAGTTTTTCAGCAAGACATCAAGAACATTTTATCACTAACCATTTATAAACAATTTTTCCATAATTAAAATCATACCGTTTCCACTCACCCGCTTCGGAAGACGTCCCGCGCTCCATGCCGCGTCTTGCGCTCCGTGTCGCGTACCACTCGCCGACCGTAGAAGGCTCACTGGTACCTCCCAGCCAAATGCTAGGGGTACTCTTCTTCCCCCTTAGCCCCCCGATCCGCAAAGGGGCCACACAAGAACCAGAGATAGACTAGCGTCTTAGCTCGCCTCCACGGCTGAGCTACCACTCCAACATAGCTGATATAAACCCAACTCCTCACAAGCAATCTGTCAAGCCACAATTCGGCAGCGTAACGTTACGCTAACCATTCCTCGTTTCTTCACTTCCTTTCCCTTTCTTTTATAGAAATTTGAGACCCACCTACTTTCCTAATCATTAATTAATTAATTTTTAATGACAAACCTCTAAACAATCTCCGTTGTCCAAGTGTCACTCATCCCTAGGGTTCTCCAAAAATTAATTTCTTTTTAAAAATTAAAAGACTCAATTGCCTCACTCCCCCAAAAATCGCTCCTTAAATTACTCCTAGGGTTCCTAGATCCCCTCTCATGCTTTTAATAACATTCCTAAAATGAAGTTGCTGATTTTTAGTAACTTCTAAATGTTGATTCCTTTTCGCTTTTTACCCTATGTCTCCTACTTCCCATTTTTAAGTTTCCTTTATCACAAGTTTCCTCATTTCTCTTTTTTTTTATTCCTCTCTTTTGTTATTATTTTATTATTTTTATTTTTATTATTTATTTTTTTATTTTTAACCCCAAATGATAAATGCGCTTAATAGTCTTTTCAATAATTATTTAAAATCCTAAATTTGTACTCCCACTCTTTAACAATTTCAATTCTTCTTTAAAATTTAAAAACCCTGTGGTTCAATTAATTTATCCCCCTTGTTACCTTAGCCCCCTTAGTTTAAGAAGACTTAACTAACACATAGGAGGGTTTTAGTTTACGCCCTTATGTTTATTTTTGTAGGATCTTTTCTTAGGGTTTATCATAATTTTATCCTTGAGATGTTTTTTTTTTTTTTAATTTAGATTTAGATTGACTAGGCAACAATTCATTAGGGGAGTCATTTTAAGAATTTTATCAGTCGTAAAGGTTTTAGGGTCATCCAGGTAGTCTCATCATCATCATCAATGCGACATGCCCTTCAGGACACACTACGTGCTCCAAGGGTGCCACTCGCCTCATTTGCTTCTATTGCGTGACGTGCCCTTCAGGATGCACCACGTGCTCCAAGGGTGCCACTCGTTGACTTGTATTTCTTAGCGCGACGTACCCTTCAGGATGCACCACATGCTCCAAGGGTGCCACTCACTGACTTGACGGATTGATGGATGCCTATAACCCCTGAAGTCAACACTCCGCCAGGTGAACTTGTGGGAGACTAAGAGCTCTAAGGAATAAGCCCCCCGCCTTATTGTGTGCCCCTTAGAATCATCATGAGCGACTGTCGCAGTCTTCCCTCATGGCATCGTGGATCCTCTCGAACTAGGTAATCGTTAACCTACAGTTCGAGCCACGGCGGGAGTGCTAGTAGGCTGTGGTAGGGCTACTGTCCACACCTCTCCCTCAATCTCTTTGGAACTTGTGTGTGGCCACTTTACTCCATATGTGAGTCTGTTCGGCAAGCTATCGTCATCCTGCATCATCAACCACCATGTCAGATCATGTCAAACACACATCATAAAATAAATAGCATATCATCAACAAAACAATATCACCATAATGAAACGACCCAAATAGCCCACTCCCTGACTCAATCCAGAGTCCAAGGGAGTTCCACCGATGCCTCTGCATCCTCAAGTTCTGAAACCCTACACACTCAATGAAACTGAGTCAGCAGCACCCGTCTACATCAAAGTAGTAAAAACATCCTGTCATATAACTTAACGCATTGTAATGAAGGAAAAAATTTTATCATCATAAAAATCCAGATCACTTGCGAGCAAGTGTCCTCAAAGAATAAGTTGGTAAGTGCGCCGGAGAGGGATGTTACATACACCCCCTCTTGTTCTAAACTTCGTCTCGAAGTTTCTCAGTATAAATGCTGAAATAAATGTACCATAATATCATAAGTACCATAGTATCATAAGTCTATCTATCAAACAAAAATGGAAACTGATGGCGCATATCATATGCGTCCTCCGAGGTCGCTGAGTGTGGACTATAATTGTCCCATAGGACCTTGACCTGATCTACCGTTCAACGTCGTAACTGTCGAATGCGATGATCTAAAACGCGGACCGGCTCAGCCGTGAGCTCTCCCTCGTCTGATACCATCAAGGAACTCATGTCAATCACGTGTGTAGGATCTCTAACATAATGTCTCAAAATAGATACATGAAAAACATCATGCCTACGCCTCGAAGAATTAAGCAAGGCTAGTGGATAGGCCTCGGGCCCCTTTCTCTCCACAATCTCGAAAGGTCCCACGAACCTAGGAGAGATTTTAGCTCCCTTTCAAAACTTGATCAAACTCTTATGCAGCTTTACCTGCAAGAAGACTTGATCGTCGACCTTGTAACTACGGTCGACTCGGTGCTCATCGGCATAACTCTTCTGTTGATCCTGCGCTTCTTTTATCTTTTGTCTTATGGTTTGCATCTGCTCTTCCATTTCTTGGATCGCTTCCGGTCCCACCAGGACCCTATCCTCAAGCTAATCCCAACTCAAGGGAATTTGACACGGTCGCCCATAAAGAAACTCAAAAGGCACCATCTTAATGGTGCTATGGTAACAGTTGTTATAAGCGAACTCTACGAGAGGCAAGAATTTCTCCCAACGCTTTTGTTGGTCGATCGCGTACATGCGCAACATGTCTTCCAAGGTTTGGTTCGTACGTTCTTTCTGTTCGTCAGTCTTTGGGTGATACGCAGTACTAAAGCTAAGTTGAGCTCCCAAGGCCTCTTGGAAACTCATCCAAAATTGTTCGGTAAACACCGATCCTCGATCGGATATAATCTTCTTAGGCATGCCATGCAGCCTCATGATCTCACTAATGAAAACTCTCACTATGTCCGGTGCCTAATATGTCATATGCACAGGAATAAAGTTAGCACTCTTCATCAGAGCGTCTACCACCACAAAAATCGAGTCGTGTCTCCTTGCCGTTAGGGGAAATCCAACAATAAAATCCATCAAAATGACTTCCCATTTCAATTCCGGAATGGAATGTGGTTGAAGTAATCATGTCGGGTGTCTATGTTCAGCCTTTACCTGCTGACACTCGAGACATCTAGCCACAAAGTTGACTATGTCGGCCTTCATTCCTTTCCAGAAGAACAAGGGCTTAAGGTCTGTCCTCATCTTCGTAACTTCGGGGTGAGCCATGTAAATGGCTCTATGAGCCTCACTCAGGATCAACATCCTCAACTCGTCATTTGGCGGTACGTAAATCCGACCTCTAAACCTCAATAACCCATCGCTGTCAAAAGTAAATGCCTCATATCGTGGTACCATCATAGTGTTTTGTCCGATAAAATCCTCGACTTCTTTGTACCAGTCATCGTCACGCTGTAAAGTGAGAATCTTCTCACGTAGATTCGTTTGAAGATCCAACACCAAAAATATGAGTGGCCTCCGAATCAAAGCATCTGCCACTCGGTTTACTGTTCCCTTTATGTAAGTAATCTCGAAGTCGTACTCACTAAGCAATTCCGACCAACACCGTTGTCGTGCGTTCAGGTCGCTTTGCGTAAAAATGTGTTGTAATCCACAATGATCAGTCCTTAATTCAAATTTTCATCCAACCAGGTAGTGTCTCCATACCTTTAAGGTATATACGTTGGATAATAACTCCAAATCATGCATCGCGTAGTTTTCCTCATGTCTTCTTAGCTTCCTCAAAATGTAAGCAATCACACATCCTTCCTGCATCAAGACCCCACCTAAACCTTCCTTGGATGCGTCAGTGCATACCAAGAAGTCAGCGTCCATGTCAGGGACCTTTAGTATCGATGCTGTTGTCAACAACTCCTTAAGCCTCCTAAACACTTCCGCGCATTTCTCTGTCCAAACAAACTTCTTGTTTTTCTTCTGCAATTCCGTGATCGGATTTGCTATCCTTGAAAATCCTTTGACAAACCGTCGATAGTATCCTGCTAAACCCATAAAACTGTGTACTTTTGTGACATTCGTCGGCGCCGACCATTCCATAAGAGCCTCAACCTTGGCTGGATCCACGACAATACCGTCGCCAGAGATGACATGCTCTAAGTAGTGAATCCTGGATTGATGAAAAGAGCATTTGGACAGCTTCCCATATAGTTTGTGTTCTCGTAAACATTGTAGTACCAAGCGCAAGTTCTTGTCATGCTCCTCCATCATCCGAGAGTAAATCAGAATATCGTCAATGAACACTTGGACGAACTTGTCCAAGTACTCGTGGAACACCCCATTCGTCAAGCTCATAAATACCCCTGGGGCGTTTGTCAGTCCAAACGGAAAAACAGTAAATTCGTAATGTCCAAATCTTGTCTTAAAAGCGGTCTTAGCGACGTCATCCTCCTTGATCTGTAACTGGTGATACCCTGATCGCAAATTGATCTTAGAGAACACCGTTGCCCCCTTTATTTGATCAAACAGATCGTCAATTCTTGGTAAGCGGTACTGATTCTTGATCGTAGCCTTGTTCAGTTGACGATAGTCAATGCAAAGCCTCCATGATCTGTCCTTCTTTCGAATGAAAATAACTGGTGCACCCCACGGTGACACACTAGGACGTATCAGGCCTAGGTCCAGCAACTCCTTCAATTGCATTTTTAACTCTTGCAACTCCGGGGTCGACATCCAATAAGGCGTTCTCGCTATCGGTTCAGTCCCCGGTTTCAGGTCTATAGTAAAATCCAATTGTCTTTCTGGCGGCATCCCAGGAAACTCCTCTAGAAATACGTCTACAAACTCCTTCACCACTGAAAGGTGTTCTAGACCTTCAGCTACTCCCTTTTCATTTAGCGCAAGGATTGCATAAATATTGCACCCCTTGCGCATACTCTTCCTTAACTGTAAGGAAGAGATGAACCTCAGGGATACTCCTTGGTTCCGTCCTACCATTACCCATCTCTATCCTTCATCATCGACTAAGCTCAACCATTTCGTCTTACAGTTGAGTATCGCCTCATGCGATTCCAACCAATCCATACCAATCATGACATCATAAGACCCTAAGATCATGACATATAGGTTGACCCTCGTGACAAACTCTCCCAGGTTAAGGGCGCAGCCCGTAACCTTTCCTCCAACCTTCTGTTTGGCTCCAGAAGCCATCTCTACAAAGATAAACTCATCCTGTTCGACTGCCTTTACCTTAATCCTTTTTAGCGCTGCACCAGAAATAAAACTCTCAGTAGCACCTGGGTCTATCAAAATACTAAGGGTCTGGTCAGTGACAGTACCTGTTGTCTTGAGAACAGTCAACTGGTGCTCTGCCTGGCGGTTATTCACCACTGCATGAATCCGATGGGCCTTGCCCATATCTCCCACTGTAGTAGGTCTGGCTGATCCGGGGGCTCTGGTCCTCTCCACAGGGTAGTCGCACTGGTAGTGTGGCTCCCCACACGTCCAACACCCCTTCTTCGGCCCAGTGGTCCTGGTACCCGAAGTAGAAGATGATGGCCCACTGGCCTGGAAACCTCGTCTATTCTGCTAAACAGGCCTAAACTGTTGTTGTTGCGGGCGACGCTGCTGCTACTGCTGGGGTCCTCGGTAAGGGGTCCACTACTGAGTCGGAGGTTGTCGAGGTGTAGTGGATGTGGATCTCCTCTGGGAACCACGATACCCCAGCGTGTGTCTCATCGGTGTCTGCTGCTGCGGCGTACCGGATGAACCCTGCCCTACAGGTCTCGCTGGAGTCCGGGTCTGACCCCTACTAATACGTTCCTCCTCTGCTATGAGGGCATTTTGGACAGCGTCGTGCAAGGTTTGAGGCATCAAAATCCTAACCTTTGCACGCAGGCTGTCGTTAAGGCCAAACACGAACCTGTTGACCTTGAGCTTCTCAGTGTTCAAATGCGGGGCATACCGGAGCAGCTCCATAAAACGTGCCTCGTACTCGGGCACTGTACGACCTCCCTGTTGTAAAGCATTGAACTCATTGAGCTGATGCTCAATGAATTCCTCTAAAAGATACCTCTCCTGGAATCGTTCCTCGAACAGTTCCCATGACACGTCTTCGACGGCCATGTTCAGCTGCGGTAGGAGCGTCTTCCACCATAGAAGAGCGCTCCCTTTCAGTTGAAAGACCGCCATGCGAACATTCATGTTGGAGTTATAATCACGAAGTGCAAAGCACATCACCATATTCTCCAACCATGCCTCGGCGGTTGCATCGTCTGGGGCACCAAAGAACTCGGGAAATTTCACCTTCTCGAGTTCACGATGAATGCTACCTGTAACGGTCGGTGCACGTGGTGGAACCTTAGCAGGTTTCGGTGCCCTGGCCTCATCTCTATCCAATCTGTTGATAAGCACCTCAGACATGCGCTGGAAAGATCTCATCATCCCCACAACATCGGCAACTGCGATCTGCTCCTTTCCAAGGACATGCTCGCCTCCCTGGGGGTTAGACCCCTTAGGCATGGATGTTGTTGGAGGCGTCACGCCTCCTCCCCTACCACCCCGTTGTCTGCCTCCACGGCGTCCTCTAACCATGATTACCTGCACACACACAATCAGCTCGATCAGCAACAGAATAATCAAACATAATCATGTCAACGGAAGCCGTAGCGAATCCCAAGTCGCGGGTCGAACCGGCTCTGATACCATATGTAACGGACTCCTTGGTAAGACAACAACTCTGATACCATATGTAACAAACTCCTTGGTAATACAACAGCTCTGATAACAGGTGCAATTTTTTTTTTGTGTTTAAGGTGTGTGCGCGCGTGTAGAAGTAACAACACACGTGACTCTATGTCGCCACTCGATGACCAACAAGACGCAACCACGACAAAAGTAAAACTGACCACCCGCCTGTCCTACCCTCCAAGGTTAGGACCTCCAAGACACAAAATCAATGCTCAAGCCCAGGTTCCCATCGATTTTAACCATTTAAGGTCTCAGCGCTGACAACTATTCTGAGGAACATGGAGGTGTCTACATCCCACCCAACACAAGCAGACCAAGCAACCAACTAAATAAAATCAAGTACGACATAAATAATAAGTAGGATTGTGCCCCTTACGGAAGGCGCGTGACAAGGACTCTGACAACGAAAACTCAAGTTCGACATTATCTAAAAGAAAAACCACCCTAATATACTAACTGGGGGTAATTTAAGGTACGTAATTCCAGGGTATCGCACCACACATGTTATTAATCAATAATTAAATATTACAATATCACTGTCATGAAACATTAACTATCTATCATTTCTGTCACAATCCAGACCATGATTTTCCCGTTATCATACCTCTTATATGCTACAACTACTAATTTTATAATGACCTTACAAGATAAAATCTTTCACTAAGGTCCGATATGAATGCACTAAAACTGACATCATATTTAGGTAATATCACTTGAAACTAACAACATACATCATAAATTAAAATGACAATCTAAAATAATAAAATCTAATGAAAAGGTTAAAAGGGCATTATTTGGATACAACAAACTATCAATATTTAATTAACAATAATTACATTTAGCAATTAATTGAAGATGTCACTATATGGGATTAGCATAATAATTATAGGAATCGTTAATTGAAATACAATATACAGCATAATTTTTAAAAAGCATTCTTCTAATATAATAAAATTTAAAATGACAAAGACAAACTATCCACCTTACCATTGACCATCAATTAAGGAGGTCAATATATGGAATTTACCTCATAACTATAGGTGGCATCACTTGAATAACCACATACAACCTTTTTTAAATATGGCAATCTACAACAATAAAATTCTAAAATGACAATAATGAAAAGGGCAATATTTGGAATGTCAAACTGTCAACATTACAGATGACAAGAATGAAAGGTAATCAATTAATTGAGGATGTCAATATATGGAAATTCCTCCTAAGTAGGTGATGTCGATTCAGAAATAACAGTTTATATCCGAATTATTAATGGCAACTTTTAATCTGAAATACAACATTAAATTTTTTGTTATTAATTACAGCATTCTATGATTAGTTACAACGTTTAATCATATACGGAAGGCTGGAATTCTACAAGTACCTCCTTTAGTATTCATTATAACTTGTACTATTAAATATTAATTACAATCTTCAATAATTGCTTACAACATTTAATTATGGAATGAATGTAGCATTTTATCATGGCCCCATTCTATTTGCATTACACAATTAATATTTAAATTTTAAACACAACATTCTATAATCGATTTCAGCATTTAAGTAGGGAACGAGAACTGGCATTTTGTAAGGATCCTGTTAATCTACATTCTGACATTAATATAAATACAACATTCCCTTGCAGCGATCCACTATAGGACTAGCAACGACATGCAATGGTGAAGCTTTACAATATCTCAGACCAATCTAGACAACAGTTAAAGAAATTTTCATTCTTCATCCATGACAGCTGTATACAAAATCAAAACGCAACAGTATACAAAATCAACGCAACTAGATACAGTTGTAACCAAAACGCAATGGTATACACGCCCAAAATGACAGTAACCCAACACGCATCTTGACAGTGGAAAACGCCCATAACGCAACTGTATACAGCTGTAACCAAAATGAAACTGTATACACGCCCAAATGACAGTAACCAACACGCCTCTTGACAGTGGTAAACGCCCATAACACAACTGTATACAGCTGTAACCAAAACGAAACTGTATACATGCCCAAATCACAGTAACCAACACGCCTCTTGACAGTGGCAAACGCCCATAACGCAACTGTATACAGCTATAACCAAAACGAAACTGTATACATGCCCAAATGACAATAACCAACATGCCTCTTAACAGTGGAAAACGCCCAAAGTACCAGTTTACAACCACACCCCACACCAGAGTGCAAAACGCCCATTATAACAGTATACACATACACCCCAAGCAGTGGCCGAAACGCCAATATACAGAAGCCAAAAAAAACGCCCAGCAACGGTGCCCAAAATGCCCAAATTCATGACCAAAACGACCAATGTAAAATCGCCAATGATGGAAGGCTCATTGTACAATATAAATTCGACCATTGAAGGAAATTCACCGTGTAAAACAAAATCGACCATTATCCCAACAAAAACGCACTGTATCAAGTTGCAGACCGTGGAGATAACATTATCCAAGGAATAACAAAGGCCCATAAACCATGTGAATGCCCATAGAGGAATCGCTCAACGTGTAAAACCAAAACGCCCAACAAGAATGGCTCAATGGGCATAGTAAAACACCGAATAAGGATGCTCGTTGGGTAAAGAAGGACGCCCGTAATAACAGTGGCTAAAAACGCCCAATACACAGTGGCAAAACGCACAAAAACAAAAAGAAAAGCGTAGCTCATTAACCTGTTAAAATGCAGACCCAACCCCCAACACATTGCTAGAAGATGACGAATTGACAGAAGATAAATTGAATGCCAGGTTACATTGATTACCAGAAGATAAACAATTTGCCAGCGGTAAAAATGAAATGATGGAGGTATTCCAGAGATAAACAATTTTATTTTTTTTTTCTTTTCGTTCAGTGACCATTAAATAAGACGAATCACTAGATACAAATTAACACTAACCATTTATAAAAAAAAAATTCCAGGAAGAAGTTTTTCAGCAAGACATCAGAAACATTTTAGCACTAACCATTTATAAACAATTTTTCCATAATTAAAATCATACCGTTGCCACTCGCCCGCTTTGGAAGACGTCCCGCACTCCGTGCCGCGTCCTGCTCGCCGACCGTAGAAGGATCACCCGTACCTCCCAGCCAAATGCTAGGGGTACTCTGCTTCCCCCTTAGCCCCCCGAGCCGCAAAGGGGCCACACAAGAACCAGAGATAGACTAGCGTCTTATCTCGCCTCCACGGCTGAGCTACCACTCCAACACAACTGAGATAAACCCAACTCCTCACAAGCAATCCGTCAAGCCACAATTCGGCAGCATAACGTTACGCTAACCATTCCTCCTTTATTCACTTCCTTTCCCTTTCTTTTATAGAAATTTGAGACCCACCTACTTTCCTAATCATTAATTAATTAATTTTTAATGAAAAACCTCTAAACAATCTCCGCCGTCCAAGTGTCACTCATCCCTAGGGTTCTCCAAAAATTAATTTCTTTTTAAAAATTAAAAGACTCAATTGCCTCACTCCCCCAAAAATCGCTCCTTAAATTACTCCTAGGGTTCCTAGATCCCCTCTCATGCTTTTAATAACATTCCTAAAATGAAGTTATTGATTTTTAGTAACTCCTAAATGCTGATTTCTTTTCTCTTTTTACCCTATGTCTCCTACTTCCCATTTTTAAGTTTCCTTTATCACAAGTTTCCTCATTTCTATTTTTTTTATTCCTCTCTTTTGTTATTATTTTATTATTTTTATTTTTATTATTTATTTTTTTATTTTTTATTTTTTAACCCCAAATGATGAATGCGCTTAATAGTCTTTTCAATAATTATTTAAAATCCTAAATTTGTACTCCCACTCTTTAACAATTTTAATTCTTATTTAAAATTTAAAAACCCTGTGGTTCAATTAATTTATCCCCCTTGTTACCTTACCCCCCTTAGTTTAAGAAGACTTAACTAACACATAGGAGGGTTTTAGTTTACACCCTTATGTTTATTTTTGTAGGATCTTTTCTTAGGGTTTATCAGAATTTTATCCTTGAGATGTTTTTTTTTTTAAATTTAGGTTTAGATTGAGTAGGCGACAATTCATTAGGGGAGTCATTTTAAGAATTTTATCAGGCGTAAAGGTTTTAGGGTCATCCAGGTAGTCTCATCATCATCATCAATGCAACATTCCCTTTAGGACACACTACGTGCTCCAAGGGTGCCACTCGCCTCATTTGCTTCTATTGCGTGACGTGCCCTTCAGGATGCACCACGTGCTCCAAGGGTGCCACTCGCTGACTTGACGGATTGGTGGATGCCTATAACCCCTGGAGTCAACACTCCGCCAGGTGAACTTGTGGGAGACTAAGGGATCTAAGGAATAAGGCCCCCGCCTTATTGCGCGCCCCTTATAATCATCATGAGCGACTGTCGCAGTCTGCCCTCATGGCATCTTGGATCCTCTCGAACTAGGTAATCATTAACCTACAGTTTGAGCCACGACGGGAGTGCTAGTAGGCTGTGGCAGGGCTGTTGTCCACACCTCTCCCTCAATCTATCTGGAACTCATGTGTGGCCACTTTACTCCATATGTGAGTCTGGTCGGCAAGCTATCGTCAGCCTGCATCATCAACCACCATGTGAGATCATGTCAAACACACATCATAAAATCAATAGCATATAATCAACAAAACAATATCACCGTAATGAAATGAACCAAATATCCCACTCCCTGACTCAATCCGGCATCCAAGGGAGTTCCACCGATGCCTCTGCATCCTCAAGGTCTGAAACCCTGCACACCCAATGAAACTAAGTCAGTAGCACCCGTCTACATCAAAGTAGTAAAAACATCTTGTCATATAACTTAACGCATCATAATGAAGGAAAAAATTTTATCATCATAAAAATCCAGATCACTTGCGAGCAAGTGTCCTCAAAGAATAAGTTGGTAAGTGCGCCAGAGAGGGATGTTACATACACCCCCTCTTGTTCTAAACTTCGTCCCGAAGTTTCTCAGTATAAATGCTGAAATAAATGTACCATAATATCATAAGTACCATAGTATCATAAGTCTAATTATCAAATAAAAATTGAAACTGATGGCACATATCATATGCGTCCTCCGAGGTCGCCGAGTACGAACTATAATTGTCCCACAGGACCTTGACCTGATCTACCGTTCGACGTCGTAACTGTCGAACGCGATGATCTAAAATGCAGACCGGCTCAGCCGTGAGAGCTCCCTCGTCTGATACCTGCAAGGAACTCATGTCAATCACATGTGTAGGATATATAACATAATGTCTCAAAATAGATACATGAAAAACATCGTGCATACGCCTCAAAGAATTAAGCAAGGCTAGTCGATAGGCCTTGGGCCCCTTTCTCTGCAAAATCTCGAAAGGTCCCACGAACCTAGGAGAGATTTTAGCTCCCTTTCCAAACTTGGTCAAACTCTTATGCGGTTTTACCTGCAAGAAGACTTGATCGTTGACCTCGTAACTACGGTTGACTCAGTGCGCATCGGCATAACTCTTCTGTCGATCCTGCGCTTCTTTTATCCTTTGTCTTATGGTTTTCATCTGCTCTTCCATTTCTTGGATCGCTTCTGGTCCCACCAGGACCCTATCC
>JZKD02S0089896.1:60829-81897 GCA_000966675.3 Picea glauca | reverse complement strand
ACTATGGTACAAAGATCGCTTATATTTATGTAAGAACTCCCCACTCAAACAAAAGGTACTATTGGAATTGCACACCTCTCCAGTAGGAGGGAACTCGGGATTTTTGAAAACCTACCATAGAGTCAAAAATGATTTTTTTTGGGATGGCCTTAAAACTGATGTTCAAAGGTTTGTAGTAGAATGTTTGGTTTGCCAACAAAATAAGGTGGAAATAATTAAGACCCCAGGTATTTTCCAACCATTATCCATCCGAAGTTAGTGCTGGGAGGAGGTTTCCATGGATTTCATCACAGGGTTAGCGAATTTTGAAGGAAAGAGTGTCATCATGGTGATTGTTGATAGACTGACCAAGAACACACACTTTTGTGCACTCTCTCATCCCTTCAAAGCTAGTACAGTTTCCACCGCATTCATGCAGACAGTTCAAAATCTACATTTAAGCCCAAAGATTATTGTAACTGACAGAGATCCCATCTTCACTTGACATTTTTGGACACAATTATTTTCTTGTTTGGGTACTCAATTGGATCATAGCTCATCCTATCATCCTATCATCCTCAATCTAATGGAAAAACCGAGATAGGGAACAAATGTCTGGAAGGCTACCTTCGTTGCTTTGTCTCTGATAAACAAACACAATGGTTCAAATGGTTACCCTTGGAAAAATGGTGGTATAACACTTCCTTTCATACTGCAACAAAAATGACACCATTTATGGCAATTTATGGATACCACCCTCCTTCCATCACTTTTTCTCTAAAACAAAAATATAAGGTTCAAACAGTGGAAGATCACATCGGGAATCAACAACAAGTTCTCCAAATCTTAAAGGACAACCTAACCATGGCACATAATTGCATGAAACAACAAGAAGGTCAACATCGTAGTGAAAGAAGTTTTGAAGTAGGGGATTGGGTGTTTTTAAGACTACAACCATACAAACAGATGTCCCTCAAGCAATCCGATGAGGATAATAAATGGCCCTTATAAGGTGTTGCAAAAGATTGGTACTATGGCATAAATATTGGAGTTGCCTGCATCTTCACGAGTACACCCAGTTTTCCATGTTTCATGCTTAAAGAAGGTTATAGGCGACAATATCCCAATTCAAAGTATATGGACAGAACTTGACAAGGAAGCAAAAATCGTATTGGAGCCTGAAACCATCACTGACACAAGAATTCACCAGCTGAGGAATAGATCCATTTCAGAGTATATCATTAAATGGAGGAAACTACTAGCTAAAAATTCCACTTGGGAAGATGAGTCTTTTATACAGAAGCATCCATAGTTACTCAAGCATTGCAGACAACACTTGTCTCAAGGGGAGGGGCATGTTAAGCCTTAATATTGGTTCATTATCCCTTAATTGAGACATATTACATTAGTAATGTTATCTTATTTATGTCGGCTTTATTCCATTAGTTGTAATTATACCTCCTAGTCTCCTATATATACAAAGGAGACATTTTCATTTAGAATCATCTTGTACTTGAACATTTAAGTGGGGTAAAAGGAGGTTGCCCACTCGAAGAGGCTTATTATCTGAAATTATCACTTTTTCAAGGTGTGGAGTACTTTTTCTGAGGTTTTTCTATGCTATATTGATATTTGGTTCTTAACACTAATGATATCATTCTTATGGTGACGAGTCCCAGTGATCTTGAAAACCAACTAAGAATCCTCAAGCAGTTTTTCTCCAATATGGGTATGAATGTTAATAATGACAAGACTAAGTTCATTATCATTAAATCTAATAATATCACTTATGATACCTTCGTATATGGAAAAAACAACTTGGAGGAAGTGACTTCATACAAATATCTTGGAATCGATATTCACTACAAGATCAACTAGAATTATATCATTAAAAAAAGGATTATTGCGGATGGAAAGCTTACTATGGGCTTGAAAACAATTGTAAATCTATCGATCTTTGGAAATGGGATAAGAATAAACTCCTCTTTGAGACTCTTGTTACACATGTTATTCTATATGTATGTGAACTCTGAGGATGCAATATCTCTCATAAATCTTAGAGAAAGATAGAGAAAATCTCAAAATAAAAGGAAATATGCCTTGTCCCATCCTCCTCTTCAATGCAAGCCTTTCCCCCATTGAAAGAATGACTATGACTAGATACCTAATGTATAAGAACGCGTTAAACAACATGGAAGACAAGAGGCTTCCTAAAATTTCTTTAAAATTCAGTCATAACCACCTTTGTCTCAAGAGAGGATGGAATAAATATGCCTAGTCTTGGATAAGTTATTAGGGAATCATGGAAGACACCATTATGCAAAATAAGGATATTATTAAGAATATCATTAAATCAAAAGTTAAGGAGAAAATGTGATGTGATAAATAGTTAAAGGAAAAAAGAAAATTAAGGTATTATAAGGATGTAATTAAACCTAATATAGAAGATCAAAATTATTTTAGTGTTTTGACTAGTAAAGAAAAAAATAAGCCTTGCTAAGATAAGAACAAATTCTCACGAGCTCCATAGTGAAACTGAGTGTGAGCCAATTACTAAAACTCCATGGGATGAAAGAGTCTGTCACCTTTGTGACACTAGGAAGGTTGAATATGAAAAGAAATTTCTCTTAGATTTTCTAGCCTTTACCCATATTAGATCTCAATTTCAAAATATTTGTCACACTACGAACTTTAATAACCTTTGAACTTAACAAAACTATGGTGATCTTGGAAATCTTAATGTTTTTCAAGCAAATTACAAAATTCTAAAGAATTGCAAGTAATCTCTTAGTGTCTTAAGGTCAAATAGACTAATTTGGTCTTAGTGGACATTAATCRTCATCATTATTTTACGTCTTTATATTATTGTGAATTTTTTTTAAATATGAATTTATATTATTGTGAWTTTTTTTTTTTAAATATGAATTTAAAATTTGTAGATAAAATCAATTTTWKTTTTTTRATTAAMTAATTTTGTTATATAATTTTTCATGTACAATACAAATTTTGTATGTATTATTTTATAAGATCTCAATTTCAAAATATTTGTCAAAATGTCCACCTTTCTAACTTTTTAAGTCAGCAAAACTTTAATGATCTTCGAATGATTTTCTTAATGATTTTCAAGTATCTAAATAACATTTGTCCCGCATGGGGTGACAAGTGGCGAAGGTGTGCCAACTGGCTTTCCACTCAATCGGGGTTTAAATGTTGGAGGCCGTCACCATAGCACCCGCATTACGGATGCAGGACATCCATAACAGCAGCTCTGCAATGGGAGGACTCCTCCCGCGAGCGAACATTTACAAGCTTGACAAGCGCGATGTTAAAGGCGGTCATGGGTATTTGCAGTCTTATTATTCGTTTTCTCTTGCTCCGGTCTCGGCTCTGCTCTGCGTTTGGATATTCTGGTGTAGCTTCACGCTCCTTGCGCCCTGGTTCACCATCCTCTCGTGGAGCATTGATACGCGTCCTTCTGCTTGTGCTCTCAATTGGCTTCCGCCCTCGCCCCAGCCTGTGTGTAATTCCTGGAGAGTGCTCTGCAACATGACAAGGAAACGAGGAACGCCTCGCCGCGACTCTGCTTGGTATGCCCACAAGGAGTAGCGACAGCGCAGAGAGAAACTCGAACGTGCTCTGGTCATGGCTACTTCTCTGTTGAGAAAGAAGGCTCAAGCTGAGGAAAAGGCTCTGCTCTCCACCATAGCCGAAACGGGAATTGGTCGCAGCAGTATGGACACCGTTAAGTTGGAGGGCGGCACTGAGCAATTGTACCCGACTTGTATTGTAGAGGAGGGCCTGACTTTGGAGGACCTGACGACAATGGAGGCTCCATGTGATATAGGGATGCCTGGCAGTGGGGATTGCAAACACAGTCTGGGTTTGGACGCCGATTTTCCTAGTTTCATTGTGGAAGAGGTTCCTTGGCAGGACCTGGAAGCTGCGTTTGATGCTGGACGTGCGAAGGGAAAGGAAGAATGGAGAGGAGGGCAGGTTGACGCAAAGCGAAGAACGCCCGACGACGAAGGTGGTGACCTGCATGGCTTTCTCCTCCGTGAGGAGCACCTGTCCTTGGTGTTTGAGCTCCGAGGCCACATGTCTGACCTGGAGCACCATGCCCTCATCATGGGCCAACGCCTGGACATGCTTCTAGATTCCTACTCTGGCGCTCCAACATGGCAAAGATGTCCCCTCTGTGCGCAGTCTTTCGCCATCCCAGCCGGCTCCACGTGGAAGACAAATGAAGGCGACAGGTCACCAATTACCTAGGTTTTTCATGTTCTATGGCTCTTTAGTTTTATGCTACTATTTTATGTTCTCTTAGACTTTAGGCACCTGTCCTGGTTTCCTCCGGGTAGGACGGGTGCCACTAGTTTATAGCTGTTTTTTGCTATGTACGTATACTGGTTTCCGGTTTCCGGCAACATTCTGGTTGACTCAGACTCTTGACTATGTACATTCTGATACAGTTTTTTGTTAATATATTATAGCAGGCTCCTCCTTTTTTATTTAAAAAGAAAAAAAAGTATCTAAATAACATTTTAAAGAAATCCAAATTATCTCTTATTTTTTTAAGATCTCACTAAACCAATTTTTATTTAATACTAATATAATTTAAATATTTAAAAATAATTTAAAAGCTACTAAATTACTAAATATTCCTTTTATATTATTATTATACACATACCCTACCCCCCTTTGGATTCGAACCTGTGACCTCTTAAGAGGAAACACATGTGCTTAACCATTAGGCCCACTCAGGCTGTAATAATATTTTGAATTTGGATAGTTTATTGAATGCATTAAACAAAAAATTAATGTAGTTGATATAAATCAATTTAATTTCAAGTTTTATATTTGATATCTAAATATTTAATATTAAATATATAGCTTAATCAATTTGAAATAGATACCATATGTTAATCCACTATGTACTAAAAGATTGTTAAGCATACCTCCATAACTCGTTGTATGTGTGAGTGATTCTATTAAAATTGTAGAGATGGGGTGGTCCATGAGTACCTATGAAAAGAGATGTATAAAGTGAATTCAATAGACACTAATAGGATTATATATCTGATATATCTGATTAGAGAAAAATGTTTTAAAATAATTTTTAAATGATATATTTTTTTCAAATTATACTATAATATTAAAAAATTAAATGTTTCAAATTAAAATATAAATCATCAATTTTTACATCATAAAAATATATATTATATTTAAATTTAAATGCATCAATAAAAATATATATTACATTTAAATTTAAATGAATCAATATTATTAACATAATTGTGATTTATAAATTTATTTATTTTAAAATATATTTTATTTACTTATTTTTTTAAATTTATCTATTTAAACATAATTATGAAATTTTTATATCAAGAAAAAATTGTAACATTTCTCGCAAGAGTATGTGAAAAGAATTCTTCAAAAATATTTAAACAAAAATATGAAGAGAGGGTACTTACAAATGTATAGCTATATCCATGTAATTCCATAAACAACACTTCTTAGTATGTCCTAGAGGTATATATTTTATAAAAAATGACTAGGTACCTAATTGCTTTGAAAAATATAAAAACTTAACAAAAGGCATGACAATTGGACACTTTGTACAGAGCTTATTTAACTAAGTCTAAATCCAAGTTGATGATTTTTACATTCTTCTAGAAATAATGACTCCAATTTAATGATTTCCACGTTCTTCAACAACCAATGAACTATTTTATCGCCTCTTCATCCCCCATAGTTGGAATTAATAGATTAAACTTGGTTGGATGCTACAAAATGCTCTACTTTGGTCAAATTAATGACCATATTTCAAAGCTTGTTACATAGCATGTGACACTAAGTTGCCAGAACTATAATATGCCTCCTTAATTGATGATGCAACCCGCACTCCTCGGAGAACGAGTGCTCTTCCAGGACCTTCTTTCCTCTTGGCCCGAAGAGTTCCAAGACTCTTCTATTTCCCTATCGGGAAATCTGCATCCACAGCTCTTTCCACACTCACACAGTAACTTCTTTGCACCTTGGCGAGATCTGACGATTCAAAGAACCTCGCGGATCCTCCTCGAAGAATACCGACCGTCTATCTTTTCTTCTTGTGCAATCCACGTAACAACGAACTGTTCTTCCACTGAACTCATAGCCCTGCACACAAACCTGCGACGTTCCTTACAACCTTAAGGGCACAACTTTGTCTGTACTGCCCTTCGACAAAATCGAAGGTCTATCCTTCCTGAGCTTGTTCTCGACTCTTCAATTCCTTCTGAAAACGTCCTGCATGCACTCCTTGCGGCAAATCTTTAACAACTTCTAATTGTCGAAGTCCTTCAACTTTTCACACTAACGTGCAGCAGCAGTCTAAATTTCCTTTTCTCAGAATCACAACTCTAAGACTTTGTCTAGCCTACGCACACCTTGCACAGCTCCTTTGTGCCCTACTGCACTTCGAGGAAATGAGAAAAAAAGTTATCTCTAAGTAAACCCTACAGTCACGCACTCCTTGCGGACAAATTCAACTGCACTCCTTGCAGGAATTCTCTGGCTCACTTAGAGAAACAATTGAAACTCATTCACTATTCCTCTCCCACAGACTTCAGGTTCGAAACATGAAATCACATGCACAACATATACAAAGCAAATGCATAGCAGAAGACAAACATTCATGAGCATAACATCAACACACAGAGAATAGACACATAACCATGGAATGGAATCAAAGTTGTCTTCTATTAATTCAATATCTGTACATGGATGTTCTCTACACAGTTCTCTTCTTGCTCTTCTTGATCTCCTGAATGAATGAATGTTACAATGTACAAAGGAGGGTGTCTATATCCGTTTTCCCTCTCGAACTCTAGACTATCAAATCTAGACTTAAATATTCTATCCACTTTACATTTAATCTATTAAATGCCTCATCTACCTAAGGATGAGAGCTTATCCGCTCAAGGTCCATTTACAATATACAAAGTGCACTTCATTAAATCCACACATTAATGTTTAGTGCAACAATATCAAGGTGTCTTCAAAATTTGTGCTGGCGTTGTCCAGTTGTTTTCTGCTCCATGCTGGCTCACTTGATGTGTTGTCGATGCTCCTGCATCATACTCCTCGGCTTGAAAAATTTCATGGGCTCCTGTCCATGAGCTCCTGCACGGTCTGTCCATGCTTCTATATTACTGCTTCAATCTCACAGCTGGCATCTTCCACTGGGTGATTCTTCCACTTGACCAAATAATCATAGTATTATTTTCTCCTGGTCTTCTCACCCAATCGCTTATCGAGTATGCACTCCGTCTATGGCTTTTCTGCTATTGGCATCTGCTTTTTCCACTGGATCACTGGCTGTTCATCACTTCCAGTCTCTGCTTCTCCAGCCCTGTATGGGTATAAATCTGCCACATTGAATATCAGAGATATCCCAATGCCATCTGGCAACTCAATCTCATAAGCGTTCTATCCGAACTTCTTCAAGACCTTACATGGCCCAATTTTCTTCATATTCATCTTATTATATGTTCCCCTTAGGAACCTTTCCTTCCTCAGATGTGCTAGAACCAGATCGCCAACTTCAAACTAAATTTGTCTCTGATGTTGATCTGCTCTGCGCTTTTATTCTTGATTTGAGTCTATCAGTCGCTGCTTCACCTTGTTGTGAAGTTCCTTCATCGCCTCAACGAATTCCTCTGCATTGTCACTGCTAGTCGTGGTCTGTTCTGAATCTCTGAGTTCAGAAACTCCCCTCATTTGTGTCCCATACACAATTTGAAATGGACTTTTGCCTGTACTCCGATTCACTGAATCGTTGTATGCGAACTCTGGCTGTGGCAATATGTTGTCCTAGCTGCCATGGTGCTCTGTCACCAAGCTTCTCAACAAGTCTCCAATACTTTTGTTGACCACTTCTGTCTACCCATCTGTCTGCGGATGGTATGCTGAACTAAACGCCAAGTTTGTTCCTCGCTTCTTCCATAGTGTCCTCCAAAAATGACCTATGAATTTTGTATCCCTGTCCAAAATTATGCTTCTTGGCAATCCATGAAGTCATACAGTCTCTTTGAAAAACAAATTTGTGATGTGTGTCGCATCGCTGGTCTTCTGGCATGGAATAAAATGTGCCATCTCTGAAAACCTCTCTACCACCACAAAGATGGAATCAACCCCTCTTTGCGTCCTCGACAAACCCAATACAAAATCCATGCTGATCGCCTCCCATGGTATCTCTGGTATGGGCAATGGCTGATAAAAACCCGCATTCTGCTTCCGCCCCTTCGAATGCTGACAAATTCGACACTTGTCAACAAACCTTTTGACATCTTCTCACATGCCCAACCAAAAATATGATTCGCTCAGCTTTGCGGATGTTTTTTGGTGGCCAAAATGTCCTGCCAATCCTCCGTTGTGTTTTTCTTTCAGCAAATTCTCCCTCATGGAGAAATTTGGAATACACAGTTGATTGCCTCTGAACAACAATCCCTCCTGGATCATATAGTCTATCCATGGGCTCCGATCTCTGAGAGATGGATTCTCAGCTGCTTCATATGCTTCTCCGAAGTCTTCATCTCCTGTGTACATGTCCTTCAGATTCTCAAAACCTAATGTTTTGACTCGGAACTCCTATAGCAGCAAACATTTCCTGCTCAAAGCATCAGCGACTTTGTTAGCAGTACCTGCAATATGCTTAATCACAAACGTGAAATTCTGCATATACTCTACACATTTTTCATGTTTCTCATTCAACTTCTCTTGTTGACTCACAAACTGCAATGCATGATTATCGTTGTACGGTACAAATTCTTTTGGGATCAAGTAATGCCTCCACTTCTTCAATGCCTATATGATAGCATAAAACTCTTTATCATACGTGGAGTATTTCATCTTTGCATCATCCAGCTTTTCACTGAAATATGCAATTGGTCTGTCTTCTTGACTCAAGACCGCTCCTATGGCATACCCACTTGCATCACATTTCACCTGAAATGTCTTCTTGAAGTCCGGCAACACCAACACTGGTCGTTCCATTATCTTTTGCTTCAACAGATTGAAGCTCTTCTCAGCCTCTGCTGTCCAATGAAAATACTTGTGTCTTTTCTTGACTGTGTCCATCATCGTTGTGCTAATCCCACTGGAATTCCTGATGAACTTTCGGTAGAAACTATCCAAACCATGGAAAATTCTCACCTCGAAAACATTTCTCGGTGATGGCCAATTCTTGATCACTTCCACTTTCTCCGGATCCATTTTCAACTCATTCGTTGAAATAAAAAAACCCAAATAAATGAGCTCTGTCTTCATAAATGAGGATTTCTTCATATTAATCAACAACTTCTCCTGCTGTAGCTTCCTCATCAGAATGGCCAAATGTCTCAAATGTTCAGCCTTGGTTTTACTAAAGATTAGTATATCGTCCAGATATACGACTACAAACTTTCCGATGAATTTCCTCAGGACTTCATTCATCATCCTCATGAATGTACTTGGTGCATTTGTCAAACCAAATGGCATGACCAGTCATTCATACAAACCTTCCTTTGTTTTGAATGTTGTCTTCCATTCATCACCTTCCCTCATGCGAATCTGGTGATATCCTCTCTTCAAATCAATCTTTGAAAAATAATTTTCCCCACTCAGACAATCCATCAGATCATCCATTCTCGGCAGTGGAAATCTGTACCTGATGGTGATTTTGTTGATCGCTCTGGAGTCGGTGCACATTCTCCAACCTCCATCCTTCTTCGGAATAAGCACTGTTGGAACAAAACACGGACTCAGGCTTTCCCTAACTAATCCTTTGTCCAATAGATCTTGGACCCGCTTCTTGACTTCCTCATTTTCCTGTGGCGTCAATCTGTACGCTGCCTTGTTCGCCAAACTAGCTCCTGGTATGAGGTCTATGTGATGGCTCACACTCCTTATCAGTGGTAATGAATGAGGTAATTCGTCCACAATGATGTCAGCAAACTCTTCCAACAGTTATTGAATATCATCTGGTAAGTCATCCACTCTTGTGCTAGTCAGGACAATTCTCGGTTTCCTGACCACAAAGAATTGTGGATCTTCCTTCTTCTCCATCTTTGTGAGAAGCTCCTTCCCACTCATGAGAAGTATCGTGTTGCTTACTTCCGGTTTCACTTCTTTATCTTTTATCGGAAGTAGTCTGTGTGTCTTCCCATCCTTCTCCAGGGTATATGTGTTCATTCTCCCATCATGAACCACATTTTGGTCATATTGCCATGGTCTACCCAATAACAAATGACATACATCCATGGGAATGACATCACAAAAGACTTTATCATTATATCCCCCAATTTTAAATTCAACTAAACATTGTTTAGTGACACTCACCTGATGCCCCTTCTGTAGTCATGATACTTTATATGGACTGGGGTGATCAGTCATTTCCAGCTCCAACTTTTCCACCATCTCGGTCAAAACAATATTGTCGGTGCTTCTGCTATCCAAAATAACCTTGCACTTCCAGCTCTTGGTTTTGCTTGTGGTTTTGAAAAGTTTACTCCTCTGAGCTGTGTCCTCCACCTCCTTCTCAGGTGTTAAGAGAACTTTTTGCACCGTCAGTGACCTCCCACTTCCGGTGTCTTCATTCTCAACATCACGCCTCTGCACTTCAGCGATGTGAGCTTCTCCGATGTGCTTCTTTTTCTCTGGACACTCGAATGACTTATGCCCATTCTTTCCACACGTGAAGCATGTAATTAATCCACCTCAGCCTCTTCCTCTGCCTCTGGTACGAGGAAATGTGTTTGCATATGCGTAATCTCCTCTTTGTTCATTATGTTGTCCTTTCTGTCCAGTATATGGTTGTCCTCACTGTGAGGTTCTACCTCTTTCAATCTTACCCTGAGGTTTCTTCCATTCCTCCTTGGGCTTCTGATATTTCTCCTGGGCAACTGCCTTGCCTTTGGGCTGACTTCTGCCTTGCCCTCACTGTCCTTGCTTACGGCTTAGCTTCTCTTCGACTTTCAGAGCCGTCTGGTAAGCATCCTCCACTGTTCGGATGGTTGCCATACTTAATTCATCCTGAATGTCGTATCTCAGACCATTCAGCTATCTGGCTACCTTCTCATCATCGCTCTCCCGATGACCTGCTCTGATGTTCAGTCGATAGAATTCCTCAGTGTATTCTTTCACTGTCGTCAGTTTCTTCCTCAGTTTCTACATCCTCCTGAACAGTGTGATCTGATAATCCATGGGGATGAATTCTGCCTTCATCTTAGCAATCATTCGATCCCAGCTTTTAATTTTCTGTTTACCGTTGGAACGTCTATCTTCCTGTAGCTCGTCCCACCACAATGTTGCATGTCCCTTCAATTTGGTAACATCATGCCTGACCTTTTTATCCTCTTCGATATCTTCATAATCGAAGTAGGTATCAAGAGCCGTAATCCAATCCAACAACTCTTCTGCATCCAGGCTTCCTTCATAGACTGGAATGTCCATTTTCGTCTTTGAACTCATCTTGGCGATAGCTTTAATCAATCACTCGTTTGCTGCATTTTCAGCTGCAACTTCTCCTTGTTGTTCAGCTTCAACTTCATTGTTGGAATCACTAAGATCCCCTGCACTAGCTGTGCGTCTTTGAGTTGTTTCCATCTCTTCGATTCTCACTCTGAGATCTCATATCTGTCTTTCCTTCTTCTCACCTCCCTATCCTCTGGATTGGGTGATTGTCTTTCTCTTCTAGGCGGCATGGTGAAATCTTCTTCTCTCTCTTCTATAGAAAACAAAGAGTAAAATATCACTCTGATACCACTCTTGACGCAACCCGCACTCCTCGGAGAACGAGCGCTCTTCGAGGACCTTCTTTCCTCTTGGCCCGAAGAGTTCCAAGACTCTTCTATTTCCCTATCGGGAAATCTGCACCCGCAGCTCTTTCCACGCTCACACAGTAACTTCTCTACACCTTGGTGAGATCTGACGATTCACAGAACCTCACGGATCCTCCTCGGAGAATACCGACCATCTATCTTTTCTTCTTGTGCAATCCACGTAACGATGAACCATTCTTCCACTAAACTCGTCGCCCTTCTCGTAAACCTGCAGCGTTCCTTACAACCTTAAGGGCACAACTTTTTCTGTACCACCCTTTGACAAACTCAAAGGTCTATCCTTCCTGAGCTTGTTATAAACTCTTCAAGTCCTTCTGAAAATGTCATGCATGCACTCCTTGCGGCAAATCTTTAACAACTTCTAATTGTCGAAGTCCTTCGACTCTACGCACTAACCTGCAGCAGCAGTCTAAATTTCCTTTTCTCAGAATCACAACTCTAAGACTTCGTCTAGCCTGCACACGCCTTGCATGGCTCCTTCATGCCCTACTGCACTTCGAGGAAATGAGAACAAAAGTTATCTCTAAGTAAACCCTGCAGTCACGCACTCCTTGCGAACAAATTCAACTGCACTCCTTGCAAGAATTCTCTGGCTCACTTAGAGAAACAATTGAAACTCATTCACTCTTCCTCTCCCTCAGACTTCAGGTTCGAAACATGAAATCACATTCACAACATATACAAAGCAAATGCATAACAAAAGACAAACATTCATGAGCATAACATCAACACACAGAGAAACACATAACCATGGAATTGAATCAAAGTTGTCTTCTATTAATTCAATATCTGTACATGGATTTTCTCTACACATTTCTCTTCTTGCTCTTCTTGCTCTCCTGAATGAATGAATGTTACAATGTACAAAGGAGGGTGTCTATATCCGTTTTCCCTCTTGAACTCTAGACTATCAAATCTAGACTTAAATATTCTATCTACTTTACATTTAATCTATTAAATGCCTCATCTACCTAAGGACAAGAGCTTATCCTCTCAAGGTCCATTTACAATATACAAAGTGCGGTTCATTAAATCCACACATTAATGTTTGGCGCAACAATATCAAGGTGTCTTCAAAATTTGTGCTGGCTGTCTTCCGCTCCATGCTAGCTTGCTTGATGTGTTGTCGATGCTCTTGCATCAATTGAACTAAGGTACCCATAATTATCGATGCCCACTGAATCTCCTACAACTCCCATGTAATTCATTTGCATGCTAGAATAGTCCAAGGTCTATTGAAAACTAAAATTTCAGATACTATATGTAAAATCTTGCCTTTGTTTCTTTATTAGAACCCATGAAGCCAAGAACACAAGACTATACTATGAATGCTAAACACCACACAAGGGTACACTTTTTGAGAAAAATAAGGGAAGCCATGGAAAATCTAGGGTTGGACTAATGAAGCCAAAAATGCACTATGTATTAAAAAACCAGTAAAAAATGAAGAGGGGTAATTCCTTCTAGTACAACGAGATCTCTAATTTTTTTTTGTTGAAACCAAAATCAAGGAGCAATCACTCACATGACCAAAATTTCGTAGAAAAAGTTTGAAATTAAGTGCAAGGAGAAAACATATTGCTCATATTTAGAGATTGAAACCACCTTAAATTCCTTTGTATTAAAATAAAAAATAACCCTTAATGATATACTTTTTTGGGAAAAAATGGAAGGTAAAGGTGACAACTTACCTATGTTCCAAAAAATGATCATAACCCTATAAACAAGCCAACTCAAATAACTAAAACTCTCGAGGCCACAATTTAATCTTACAAGCAATCCTACAAGCCAAGTCAATTCCTCCATGTGGAAAAGCCATAGCTCATAGCCATAATCCCACAGTACTAAGTGCTAAGGAGGAATACCTCCTATGAATTCAAAATCGTGTGGAGTTAAGCCTTTGGACATGTGAACAAGGGAGAGAAGTCTTTTCTCATTACACAGTGTCATATGACACTTCCTTAGATTTAAATTATAATTAGGACTAATATTAATTTATATATGTGATTAAAATTACATATTACTTATAATCACATTAACCCTAAAATTTTAATAATAGTTTGCCACTATAAGTTTATTTTCAAACTTGAATAAATTTGATACTCAACCCAAATTTACATTCATAGATAGATAAAATAATGACTATCCTCACTCTCCATTCACAACCATGTCAGAATAAGTTAAAAAAAACAAAACCATAGAATAAAAATTCCAAAACTGGTTTTATGCATATCAATACACTCTTTCAATACACCCTTTCGTGTTTCTGTTAGTTTAAAAGACTAATCACTAAATTTCGTTTCGTGGCAAACTAAATTTGTATTAATGTTTCCACTAACCAGAGTTACCCTATATTATAGGTTAAATTCCTGTTGTCTTTTCTTTAAGCATAACGCATTTACAACGCTCAAGAATTATGAAACGTCCGTTCATTAACTCTGTAAAGTACTCCAAAATAACTCTCCAAAATCCGTCGGCACTCAGGACGTCCAGGGGAGTGCACATCTCTGTTACAGAATTCTGGGTGGAAGGAAGGCGCCTTTCAAATTCACAGACTACAACGTTAATAAGGGCGCCCTTAATTCTTTAACGATAGAAGTGTGTCCTCGACACGTTCTACAGATCAACTTCCATCCAGGATTGGGTAGCACTGCTTTATTTATTTCGTGGACGAGAATCAATCTTTAGGCTGCAGGTTTTCCAAGAGATTATTTTGCAGCACAAGTTTGTTGGTAGGTAGAAATTAATACCCAATACATAGATAAATAGTTTTTATGATCACTAAAATATCATTTTCATCTGGAATTATTGTTTCTGTTCTCTTGTGAGTTTCCATGTTCAGTATTTGTTGTTCAGTGCACATCTCTGTTACAGAATTCTGGGTGGAAGGAAGCCGCCATAGAAGTGTGTCCTCGACACGTTCTACAGATCAACTTCCATCCAGGATTGGGTAGCACGAGAATTTATTTCGTGGACGAGAATCAATCTTTAGGCTGCAGGTTCTCCAAGAGATTATTTTGCAGTACAAGTTTGTCAGTAGGTAGAAATTAATACACAACTTATATACACAGATAAATAGTTTTTATGATCACTAAAATATCATTTTCATGTGGAATTATTGTTTCTGTTCTCTTTTGGGTTTCCATGTTCAGTAGTTGTTGTTCAGTAGTGCTACGGAGCATTTGGAAAAATGTCGACGTTTACTTTCTTGTTTGGTTATCTCCAGGTGACAGACCTTTGATACGCAGACAGGATTATAGTTCGGAGGTTTGAGAATTGTCCTGAAACATGGGAGACAGGGAAAGAGGTATGTGGTCAATCCCAGAGTCCAATCTCTGTAAAATAAACATTTTGAAGGGAAGATTACAGTGGGAAGAAAATAAAAAGAGAAGATGATAATATAAAATAGAGAGAATATATTTTTAGAAAAAGGAAAAAAGAAAATAAAAGATAGAAATATAACTATATAGAGAGGATAACACTTTGATCATTTTTTTAAGAGGATATCTCTAATCACACTTCAAGAAAAAAAAAGGGAAAGAGGATATTTCTGATCACACTTTAGAAGGAAAAAAGAAGAAGATAGGAATAAGAGATCATAGAGAGAATACCACATTAAGAATCATGGATACCAAATTAAATCAAAGTAAATAACATTCTTTATCAATGGTCAGTAGGTTGCATCAAAATTTAATTCATAACTCAAAATTAAGTGTAGATTTTTATTTGCACAGCATTCATCTTAACCTTTCATCTAGATCAAAATCATACCAGACAACTAAACTATCATCTATATGATAAATATAAACACTATATTAGAATAACTTCAAACAAGACTTCAACATATTTACTAACTTTCTTTCTTATGCTATACCCTTGAAACCATCTTGAAATAGTATAATGGTATTTTGAATAAGTAGACAAGGTTTTGAAATAGTAAATAAAAATAATTTCTTAACACCCATCTGTTTAGTTGTTTATTTATATTTGGTAATAACAAAATCAAAATTTGAATGTTATCTAAGTTTGGATATGAGTGTAAAAGTTAAAGCTCCATTGAACCATTGGGTACCACCATAGTGTAAAAGTTAAAAGCTCAATGCATATTTTTGTGCTATTATGTTATCTAAATAGATGTGAGGAATTTTGAAATAATGACGTACATCTTTGTTTGTTTATTTATTGATATAATTTTCGTTATCAAGATGATGAGTTTTTTATAAAAACTCATTACAAAGTCAAGTGTCTAGTAGTGTAGGTACAAGGTTACTTTCACATACAAGACACACATGCAACATACCTCTCGAGCTAAAAAGACAACACTCCCTCTTAGTGAGGGATGTACTTGCTGCCATGATTATCATCCGGTCCCATCACATTGTTCACAGTAAATTCTCCCTCTGAACCTAGAGCCATCATCAACACTTGCACAAAACTCACCATAAGACATCCTCCTGAAAACTACTTTGAACCCTTGGCTTCTAGGAGAATCCACTCCACCTTAAGCATCGGTTCGTTCACACCAGTTGGGCCTCCTGCCATTTCTCAGAAGAGACTCCCTCTCTTCTCTCAAAATGTAAGATTGAATCCTTGGGCCCACCTCAGTCTGAGGAGCCTCTTGGTCGTCATCCAAAATTGAATCATATCCTGAAGGTTGTCCTCGCAACATGTACAACATTTCCACCCGATCACCAATCAGTTGTGGTTCAATCGAGTCCTCTCCCTCCTTGTAGATAAATACAAGTCCTCTCTCGAAAAATGTACAATATCCATCATTCTCCAAGGATGATAGTGTGATCAAGTTAACCCTCAACCTTGGAACAAAGAGAACTCCATCAAGCTCTAGGAATCCTCCATACTCGATTCAGAATCTGACCCTTCAAACTCCACATATAGCTTGCGCCATACCACCTTTACTCTCCACCAGCCGGTCATGACTTGTCTCTATGATAATAAGGAATGCTTGCCAGATTCTCGGCATGTGACAAGAGGCTCCACTATCAACAATCCATCTGAAATCACCCCCAAATCCTCCACTACTGACATTGGATACTAGAGTAACCAAAGAAAATTCATTATCAAAATTGGAAGAAAAGTCCTCCATGGTTGTTGTAGAATAAATCTCAGGCCCCTCTTGTTCCTTCCTCTTCTTCGTCTTCTCAAATTGAGAAGCAAAGTTCCCCAACTGGTTACAACAATAACATTTGACTTTACTCAAGTTGCTCCCAGAATTTCCTTTCTTCTTGCTCTTTGCAGAAAGAGAAACATTCTCCTCAGCTTTGTCTTCCTTCTAACCATTTCTATGAGACCCCATCTAGATATCCTCTTGAGTGAAGTCCTTCCACAAGCTTCTCCAATTTGGAAAATTTTCTCGACCCACTATACAGTTCACAAAGACATCTCATTCCTTTGTGAAGCCTTTCAAGCCTATCCTCCGCAACTTGGCTTTTGAGGTGATCTCTCTCACTGCGGCTAACTCATCCTTAACTTGGGATAGTTGGGTAATATAGGATGAAACATCCTCACCCTTAACCATCTTTGAGTCATGCAACTTATCTTTCGAGGCCACCTTCTGATTGGCATTCTTATCCTCAAATAAATTCTTCAAAGTTTCCCACATCTCATAAGTTGTCTTCTTCTCACACAGATGTGGAATGAGTGGGTCCTTTACGCCATCAATAATGATCCTATGATTTTTGGCCTCATTTATTTCATGCAAATCCAAAGCAACATGATCTGATGTGGGAGCCACAACAACATGACTGACATAGTTCCAAATCTTGTTCTCCTTGAGAACAATTGACATCCGAACCTTCCACTGCAAATAGTTGGAAATGCCATCCAAATGATCCTCAAATCTAATGCATGAAGCCATATTCCTTGTCACTATTCAAAGGAAAACAAACAACATATTTCCCCCCTTGCCAAAATATCTCACTGCTCACTATCACTCACAACCCAAGATTTGATACCATGTAGAAATTTAATGGAAAAATCTACTTAAAAATATTATGTCATACACTTAGAAACCTACATATAATTGTCTTCTATGAACTCTGAAATGTTTAAACCCACATTCATAAGTTACCATAAGCAGAAATACACATTGCTAAGCAATTTTGCAACGGAATAAACACAATGAACAACAATCATTCAACTTAGAAATACTTAGAAATTTAGGCAATGCCAGGGAAAACCCTGATGTGGGGAAAACCAATGAGAGATATATATCTATATAGCTTCAAAAAAGTACATATCTACAACAACAATACAATTTCAAGCAAGAGAAAAATACCTTACAACACCCAAAACTGTCCCAACTTTCTTCCTTGGAAAATGTGCCCAGAAATAGTTGTATGACCTATACAACTCAATTGAACAACACCCAAAATTAGTGCCAAATCAGAGCTATAYGRAAAACACAMAAAAAAAWTGTCCTYTTCACCAACATAAACCACTAGAAAATATGTYTYRATTTGYGTGCAACAATGCTACCTYRAAATCTATTCCCAACCAGCCTATTGTACGRACTATACAATATGACCCTCTTTATCGTCTAKTAGCTACAAYAGTATTCACTCARAAACTTATTRGGAAACATGCCCACTCCCTATTGGAAAATGTGCCCTCCTAGCTTCCCTCTCTTTCCTCTCTCAAGCTATCTAAGAAATCTCTTCAGCAGGTCAGTTCCAACCACTCTTTCTAYGAATATAATACATMGCATCRATTCARCATTCCTGTAGATCTTAAAAGGWMAKTTATTKTTGAAMAAAAACCTTTAAAAATATACRYCGTGATATCCAATTCCTATTAGTTACCTTTGCTTTGAGATAAGCTTCACTAGCAGATGAACCTTGGGTGTTAAAAGACCCCTTTCAACTGCATCAAAATATCCTTCTATCGTTCTAAATAATTGGTCGACTTCTGCAATTAGAACGAATTACATTACGTCATCCCAAAACTTATTAGTGTAAATATGCTATGTTTTTTGATAGATTTTTGAGATATTTGTTATAAATGTTTTAGAATGTTTTAGCAAAGTGTTTTAAGGTTTTTCATCTAGCTGAATCTATTTTTACTTTAAAAAATTACAATTTAAACAATAAAAAATAAAATTGTGATTTCATATGAAAAATACATACCAATACCAATTGATTGTTCCAATAGATTCAAGGCATCAGTTAAGAACCCTTGCATTTTTCCTGATTCTTTCAAATTGTAGTATCGAACAGCCTGCGCAAGCAAATGCAGAAAATGTGTCACCCATTTTTAGTATCTCACAATCAAGCTGGCTGAGAATTAATTTAGTATGAATAAGCACTGTTCAACCGGAATAAATAAGTGCACGTCGAATCGTGTAAAGTGCAAGCAACATGAGAATACAAAAAATAACAAATTAATTCTAGTCCCACAAAATATGCACAAATATTGATTTTTTGATAACAAATACACTCCATTGCATTTGACACCAATCAGGTTATCTCATAAGCACAAAACAATCCCAAGTTCTCAAGACAGTATACAACATTTCCATGGATTCTATGAATGTCTTTCCTTGTTTTATCATTGGCATTTTCCTGAACCCAGAATTGATGCTGAATGAAATGATTTTGGATCGCCTACAGAAACAGACTACTAACTGAAATGGACTAATCAAGAAATAATAAATAAGAGAGTAGGTGTATTACTTTGCCCCTGATATCGTCAAGCTCTGTTTTCAAGGAATCATACAATGAACTTGGCTTCTGGTAAGTTAAAATTTCTTGATTAGGAGTAGAAACAAACTCTTCCACATCAATCCTATCTTCCAGTGCATATACCTCCATGCATTTGATTCCCTATCGTTAGAAAATCTCCCCAGAAAATGGCAGGCAGAGTATTAAATCTTTAAAATGGTGAATATCCGACGAAGTTAGAATGGTTTTTTCAAATTACCTTCGAATCCAGGATCACTTCAAGCTTGGAAATTTGATCCTCACAATCAATGTTGGAAAAAGCGCCTGCAAAACAAGTGAAAAACAAGACCATAACAGAACAAATTATTAAAAGAAATAGAATGCTAGTGTAACTTAAAAAAGTATTGCACGAGAGAGGGAGGATAATTGATATAGAAGTTAAAAGTCAAAAACCACTAACGTTTCTGCAGAGTAACTCACCGTTCTGTTTGAGGGGCGATGCTATCATTCCAAATATTTTTGGTTTGTGCCGGCAATCCTTTTAATATTCCTTTCAGAAAGATACAACATGTATAAGATATGATATTTATAGCACAGACAACAATTATTGTTCTAAGAGATTCTTTCAAATCAGAATTCATACTTTCATTATTCTGGCATATGGATGTCCCCCCGTTGCATGATGTCACTTGCAAAAAATGAGCTGATCCACAAGATTCGGATTGAAAAATGCGACTAGTAGACTCTCGTAAAGGATCTGCGGTGTCATCACAATTACCTGGAAAACGGTTTCAGGATTTAAGGCCTTAAAAGAACAAAACTATAATTCAATGTGTAAATCCAATTGCAAGTCTAATTCTCCAAATAACCTACAACTGGTCTTCGGAGACGAGCCAAGATAATATGATGTAGTCACTCAACTGCAGGCAGTTTAGCCCAGATAATATGATGCAGTCAGTTTGGCCCAAATAATATGATGCAATCACCCAGCTGCAGGCAGTTTGGTGCAGAAGAGTTCAGAGTTTTGCCTCGAGCTGGGTGATTGCATCATAATAATATTTATACTAGTTACAAAACAAGAATATAACAACTTATATGAGAGTGTAAGTTTTCATATGATGCAGTCACCCAACTGCAGGCATTTTAGCCCAGATAATATGATGCAGTCAGTGTTGACAAGTGTAAAGGTTGTGCATAACACTATATAGTATAACTTGTTATATATATTATTGTTGTCCCCTAAAAACTATATTATTACAGTCCCCAACCCGCCTTCCTCTGAAAAAATTGAGAATGTGCTCTAGCCATCCCATCCTCATTCCCTGAAAAAATTGGGAGTATGCTCTAGCCATCCCCGTCCTCATCCCCTCTTGGAAAACCAATGCAACATAGATTATTTTATATACTACTATTTTTTATAATAGTAAAATAAGTTAGAGGTTTTCATGTTGTTATTTGGATTTCAAAAAATAAACTGTGTGAAAGTTTAACAACCTCCAAGGTGGATATTTACTCATTTTCAAAAACAAATTAAAGTTGTAATTTATCCTTG
>JZKD02S0089896.1:0-19300 GCA_000966675.3 Picea glauca | reverse complement strand
AAATAATGGCCTAAAGTCGACATAATTAAAATAACATTACTAATCTAAATTACAACTAATGGCCTAGAGCCGACATAAATAAAATAGCATTACTAATCTAATATGCCCCAATTAACGGGTAATGAGCCAATATTAGGGCTTAACAGGGGCTATCCATTTTTTGTGTTTCCCTCCTTCTTACAACTTTTCACACTTATCTAAAAAAGGGGGAAAACAGGTTCTAATTACAACTATTGATTCACCCTCAAGTCAAATTTTCTACTCTATTATACTCTAATAGTTTATTCTTCATTGAAAGGTACCAAATCTAGTACCAAAATGTAGATAATCCCCCACATAACTTATAAAACTGCAAAAATTTAATGACAAACTCTGCTTAAAAATATTTTTTCATACACTTAGCAACCTAGAGATAACTGTGTTCTATGAACTTTGAAATTTTTAAAACCACATTCAAACATTACCATAAGCATAAATACACATTGCTAAGCAAATTTGCAGCAGAATAAACACAATGAGAATTAATCACTCAACTCAAAAATACTCTTTAGGAAATGCCAAGGAAAATCCCAATGTGGGGAAACCCAAAGAGAGAGAGAGAGATTTATATAGATTAAGGAAAGTACATATCAACAACAACAATACAATTTCTAGCAAGAGAAAATACATTACAACAGCCAAAACTGTCCCAACTTTCTTCCTTGGAAAACATGCCCATATATAGTTGTACGACTTGTATGCCCCATCTGAACAACACCCAAGATCAGTGCCAAATTAGATATATACGGAAAACACCAAAAAAAACTTCCTTTTCACCATCAAAAACCACTAGAAAAGTTGTCTCGATTTGCATGCAACAATGTTGCCTCGAAATCCATGCCCTCTTAGCCTATTATACAGACTGTACGAACTGTACAATATGTCCCTCTTTATCAACCAAAAACTACAATAGTATTCACTCAGAAATTTCTTGGGAAACATGCCCACTCTCTCTTGGGAAATGTTCCCTCTCATTCCTCTCTCAAGCTATCTCAAAAATATCTCAAACTCTTTCTCAATGCATCTTGCACACTACCCAGTGCATTCTCTTATAATCTGAAACTAACTCTTCACCTTCTCCAACCCTAAATCTAATGGATAGGATCTAATCTTTCCTTTACAAGATCAAGGGTCATGATTCATTCCCTCCAAAATCTATCACTTTAAAATATTAAAGTACATTTTCACTTTATAACATAAGTGCACTTTATGAGATAAAGTCACTTTAATATTATAAGGTACACTTTATTAAAAATTCACTTTAATAAAAGAACCACTTTATCACAACTTTATAAAAAGTCATTACAAAGTCAAGTGTCTAGTAGTGTAGGTACAAGGTTACTTTCACATACAAGACACACATGTAACATACCTCCCGAGCTAAAAAGACCACACTCCCTCTTACTGAGGGATGTACTTGCTGCCATGATCATCATCCAGTCCCATCACATTGTTCGCAATAAATTCTCCCTCTGAACCTAGAGCCATCATCAATACTTGCACAAAACTCGAACCATAAGACATCCTCCTGAAAACTACTCTGAACCCTTGGATTCTAGTAGAATCCACTCCACCTGAAGCATCGGTTCGTTCACACCAGTTGGGCCTCCTGCCATTTCTCAGAAGAGACACCCTCTCTTCTCTCAAAATATAAGATTGAATCCTTGGTCCCACCTCAGTCTCAGGAGCCTCTTGTTCCTCATCCAACATTGAATCATATCCTGAAGGTTGTCCTCACAACATGTACAACATTTCCACCCGATCACCAATCAGTTGTGGTTCAATCGAGTCCTCTCCCTCCTTGTAGATAAATACATGTCCTCTCTTCAAAAATGTAAAATATCCATCATTATCCAAGGATGATATTGAGATCAAGTTAACCCTCGACCTTGGAACAAAGAAAACTCCATCAAGCTCTAGGAATCCTCCATACTCGATTCAGAATATGACCCTTCAAACTCCACGTATAGCTTGCGCCATACACCTTTACTCTCCACCAGCCAGTCATTACTTTTCTCTATGATAATAAGGAATGCTCACCAGATTCTCGTCATGTGACAAGAGGCTCCACAATCAACAATCCATCTGAAATCACCCCCAAATCCTCCACTACCGACATTGGATACTAGAGTAACCAAAGAAAATTCATTATCAAACTTGGAAGAAAAGTCCTCGATGGTTATTGTAGAATGTATCTCAGGCCCCTCTTGTTCCTTCTTCTTCTACATCTTCTCGGTAAACTGAGAAGCAAGGTTCCCCAACTGGTTACAACAATAACATTTGACTTTACTCAAGTCGCTCCCAGAATTTCCTTTCTTCTTGCTCTTTGCAGAAAGAGAAACATTCTCCTCAGCTCTGTCTTCCTTCTAAGCATTTGTATGAGACCCCATTTAGATATCCTCCTGAGTGAAGTCATTCCACAAACTTCTCCAATATGGAAAATATTCTCGACCCACTACACAGTTCACAAAGACATCTCATTCCTTTGTGAAGCCTTTCAAGCCTATCCTCCCCAACTTGGCTTTTGAGGTGATCTCTCTCACTATGGCTAACTCATCCTTAACTTGGGCTAGTTGGGTAATATAGGATGAAACATCCTCACCCTTAACCATCTTAGAGTCATGCAACTTATCTTTTGAGGCAACCTTCTGATTGGCATTCTTATCCTCAAATAAATTCTTCAAAGTTTCCCACATCTCATAAGTTGTCTTCTTCTCAGATAGATGTGGAATGAGTGGGTCCTTTACGCCATCCAGAATGATCCTATGATTTTTGGCCTCATTTACTTCATGCAAATCCAAAGAAAAATGATCTGATGTGGGAGCCACAACAACATAACTGACATAGTTCCAAATCTTGTTCTCCTTGAGAACAATTGACATCTGGACCTTCCACTGCAAATAGTTGGAAATGTCATCCAAATGATCCTCAAATCTAATGCATGAAGCCATATTCCCTGTCACTATTCAAAGGAAAACAAACAACATATTTCCCCCTTGCCAAAATATCTCACTGCTCACTGTCACTCACAACCCAAGATTTGATACCATGTAGAAATTTAATGGAAAAATCTGCTTAAAAATATTATGTCATACACTTAGAAACCTACATATAATTGCCTTCTATGAACTCTGAAATGTTTAAACCCACATTCATAAATTACCATAAGAAGAAATACACATTGCTAAGCAATTTTGCAGCAGAATAAACACAATGAACAAAAATCATTCAACTTAGAAATACTTAGAAATTTAGGCAATGCCAAGTAAACCCTGATGTGGGGAAAACCAATGAGATATATATATCTATATAGCTTCAAGAAAGTACATATCTACAACAACACTACAATTTCCAGCAAGAGAAAATACCTTACAACACCCAAAACTGTCCCAAATTTCTTCCTTGGAAAATGTGCCCAGAAATAGTTGTATGACCTATACAACTCAATTGAACAACACCCAAAATTAGTGCCAAATCAGAGCTATACCGAAAAAACAAAAAAAAACGTCCTCTTCACCAACATAAACCACTAGAAAATATGTCTTGATTTGCATGCAACAATGCTACCTCGAAATCTGTTCCCAACGAGCCTATTGTACGCACTATACAATATGACCCTCTTTATCGTCTAGTATCTACAACAGTATTCACTCAGAAACTTATTGGGAAACATACCCACTCCCTATTGGAAAATGTGCCCTCCTAGCTTCCCTCTCTTTCCTCTCTCAAGCTATCTAAGAAATCTCTTCAGTAGGTGAGTTCCAACCACTCTTTCTACGAATATAATACATCGCATCGATTCAACATTCCTGTAGATCTTAAAAGGTCAGTTATTGTTGAACAAAAACCTTTAAAAATATATGCTGTGATATCCAATTCCTATTACTTACCTTTGCTTTGAGATAAGCTTCACTAGCAGATGAACCTTGGGTGTTAAAAGACCCCTTTCAACTACATCAAAATATCCTTCTGTCGTTCTAAATAATTTGTCCACGTCTGCAATCAGAACGAATTACATTACGTCATCCCAAAACTTCTTAGTGTAAATATGCGATGTTTTTTGATAGATTTTTGAGATATTTGTTATAAATTGAGTTTTAGAATGTTTTAACAAAGTGTTTTAGGGTTTTTCATCGAGCTGAATCTATTTTTACTTTAAAAAAAATACAATTTAAACAATAAAAAATAAAATTGTGATTTCATATGAAAAATACATACCAATACCAATTGATTGTTCCAATAGATTCAAGGCATCAGTTAAGAACCCTTGCATTTTTCCTGATTCTTTCAAATTGTAGTATCGAACAGCCTGCGCAAGCAAATGCAGAAAATGTGTCACCCATTTTTAGTATCTCACAATCAAGTTGGCTGAGAATTAATTTAGTATGAATAAGCACGTGTCCAACTGGAATAAATAAGCGCACGTCAAATCGTGTAAAGTGCAAGCAACATCAGAATACTAAAAATAACAAATTAATTCTAGTCCCACAAAATATGCACAAATATTGATTTTTTGATAAAAAAATACACTCCATTGCATTTGAGACCAATCAGGTTACCTCATAAGCACAAAACAATCCCAAGTTCTCAAGATAGTATACAACATTTCCATAGATTCTCTGAATGTCTTTCCTTGTTTTATCATTGGCATTTTCCTGAACCCATAATTGATGTTGAATAAAATGATTTTGGATCGCTTGCAGAAATAGACTAGTGAATGAAATGAACTAATCAAGAAACATAAAATAAGAGAGTAGCTGTATTACCTTGCCCCTGAGATCGTCAAGCTCTGTTTTCAAGGAATCGTACAATGAACTTGCCTTCTGGTAAGTTAAAATTTATTTATTAGGAGTAGAAACAAACTCTTCCACCTCAGTCCTATCTTCCAGTGCATATACCAGCATGCATTTGATGCCCTATCGTTAGAAAAGCTTGCCAGAAAATGGCAGACAGAGTATTAAATATTTAAAATGGTGAATATCTGACGAAGTTAGAATGGTTTTTTCAAATTACCTTCGAATCCAGGATCACTTCAAGCTTGGCAATTTGATCCTCACAATCAATGTTGGAAGAAGCACCTGCAAAACAAGTAAAAAACAAGACCATAACAGAGCAAACTATTGAAAGAAATAGAATGCTAGTGTAACTTAAAAAAGTATTGCACCAGAGAGGGAGGATAATTGATATAGAAGTTAAAAGTCAAAAACCACTAACGTTTCTGCAGAGTAACTCACCTTTCCGTTTGAGGGGCGATGTTGTCATTCCAAATATTTTTGGTTTGTGCTGACAATCCTTGTAATATTCCTTTCACAAAGATACAACATGTATAAGACATGATATTTATAGCATAGACAACAATTATTGTTCTAAGAGATTCTTTCAAATCAGAATTCATACTTTCATTATTCTAGCATATGGATGTCCCCCTGTTGAATGATGGCACTCACAAAAAATGAGTCGATCAACAAGATTCAGATTGAAAAATGCGACTAGTATACTCTCATAAACGATCTGCGGCGTCATCACAATTACCTGCAAAACAGTTTCAGGATTTAATGCCTTAAAAGAACAAAATTATAATTCAATGTGTAAATCCAATTGCAAGTCTAATTCTCCAAATAACCTACAACAGGTCTTCGGAGACAGGCCAAGATAATATGATGCCGTCACCCAACTGTAGGCATCTTAGCCCAGATAATATGATGCAATGATTTTAGCCCAAATAATATGATGCAGTCACCCAACTGCAGGCAGTTTGGTGCAGAAGAGTTCAGAGTTTTTCCTGCAGCTAGGTGATTGCATCATAATAATATTTATACTAGTTACAAAACAAGAATATAACAACTTATATGAGAGTGTAAGTTTTCATTTTATGCACTCACCCAGCTGCAGGGATTTTAGCTTAGATAATATGATGCAGTCAGTGTTGACAAGTGTAAAGGCTGTGCATAACTCTGTATAGTATAACTTGTTATATATATTATTGTCGTCCCCGAAAAACTTTATTATTACAGTCCCCAACCCGCCTTCCCCTGAAAAAATTGAGAATGTGCTCTAGCCATCCCCTCCTCATTCCCTAAAAAAATTGGGAGTATGCTCTAGCCATCCCCGTCCTCATCCCCGCTTGGAAAACCAATGCAACATAGATTATTTTATATACTAGTATTTTTTATAATAGTAAAATAAGTTATAGGTTTTCATGTTGTTATTTGGATTTCAAAAATTAAACTGTGTGAAAGTTTAACAACCTCCAAGGTGGATATTTACTCATTTTAAAAAACAAATTAAAGATGTAATTTATCCTTGAAAATTATTAGAGACAAATTAAAGCTGAAATTTATCTTTGAAGATGAATGATGTGGGCAATCAAAAAGTGAAACGTTTCTAAACTTTGACCGTTTTTTTTATTTACATAAATATAATGTCAAATAACAACATGATAATTGACTATGAAAACTTACACTCTCATATAATTTGTTATATTCTTGTTTTGTAACATGTATAAATATTATTATGATGCAATCACCCAGCTGCAGGAAAAACTCTGAACTCTTCTGCACCAAACTGCGTACAGCTGGGTGACTTCGTATATTATTTGGGCCAAACAGACTGCATCATATTATTTGGGCTAAACTGCCTCAGTTGGGTGACTACATCATATGAAAACTTGCACTCTCATATAAGTTTTTATATTCTTGTTTTGTAACCAGTATAAATATTATTATGATGCAATCACCTAGCTGCAGGAAAAACTCTGAACTCTTCTGCACCAAACTGCCTGCAGCTAGGTGAATGCATCATTTTATTTGGGCCAAGATGACTGCATCATATTATATGGGCTAAATTGCCTGTAGTTGGGTGACTGCATCATATTATCTTGGCCCGTCTCTGAAGACCAGTTGTAGGTTATTTGGAGAATTAGACTTGCAATTGGATTTAGACATTGAATTATAATTTTGTTCTTTTAAGGCCTTAAATCCTGAAACCGTTTTCCAGGTAATTGTGACGACGCTGCAGATCCTTTACGAGAGTCTACTAGTTTCATTTTTCAATCTGAATCTTGTTGATCTGCTCATTTTTTACGAGTGCAATCATGCAACGGGGGCACATCCATATGGAAGAATAATGAAAGTGTGAATTCTTATTTGAATGAATCTCTTAGAACAATAATTGTTGTCTGTGCTATAAATATCATGTCTTATACATGTTGTATATTTGTGAAAGGAATATTACAAGGATTGTCGGCACAAACCAAAAATATTTGGAATGACAACATCGCCCCTCAAACGGAAAGGTGAGTTACTCTGCAGAAATGTTAGTGGTTTTTGACTTTTAACCTCTATATCAATTATCTTCCCTCTTTGGTGCAATACTTTTTTAAGTTACACTAGCATTCTATTTCTTTTAATAATTTGTTCTGTTATGGTCTTGTTTTTTACTTGTTTCGCAGGTGCTTCTTCCAACATTGATTATGAGGATCAAATTGCCAAGCTTGAAGTGATCCTGGATTCGAAGGTAATTTGAAAAAACCATTCTAACTTCATCGGATATTCACCATTTTAAAGATTTAATACTCTGCCTGCCATTTTCTGGTGAGATTTTCTAATGATAGGGCATCAAATGCATGCAGGTATATGCACTGGAAGATAGGACTCAGGTGGAAGAGTTTGTTTCTACTCCTAATCAAGAAATTTTAACTTACCAGAAGCCAAGTTCATTGTACGATTCCTTGAAAACAGAGCTTGACGATCTCAAGGGCAAGGTAATACACCTACTCTCTTATTTTTTGTTTCTTGATTAGGTCATTTCATTCACTAGTCTGTTTCTGCAGGCGATCCAAAATCATTTCATTCAGCATCAATTCTGGGTTCAGGAAAATGCCAATGATAAAACAAGGAAAGACATTCAGAGAATCCATGGAAATGTTGTATTGTGTCTTGAAAAATTGAGATTTTTTTGTGCTTATGAGGTAACCTGACTGGTCTCAAATTCAATGGAGTGTATTTGTTATCAAAAAATCAATATTTGTGCATATTTTGTGGGACTAGAATTAATTTGTTATTTTTCGTATTCTGATGCTGCTTGCACTTTACAAGATTCGACGTGTGCTTATTTATTCCGGTTGGACACGTGCTTATTCATACTAAATTAATTCTCAGCCAGCTTGATTGTGAGATACTAAAAATGGGTGACACATTTTCTGCATTTGCCTTGAATCTATTGGAACAATCAATTGGTATTGGTATGTATTTTTCATATGAAATTACAATTTTATTTTTTATTGTATAAGTTGTAATTTTTTAAAGTAAAGTTAGATTCAGCTCAATGAAAAACCCTAAAACAATTTGTTAAAACATTCTAAAACTCAATTTATAAAAAATATCTCAAAAATCTATCAAAAAACATAGCATATTTACATTAAGAAGTTTTGGGATGATGTAACGTAATTCGTTCTGATTGCATACATGGACAAATTATTTAGAACGACAGAAGGATATTTTGATGCAGTTGAAAGGGGTCTTTTAACACCCAAGGTTCATCTGCTAGTGAAGCTTATCTCAAAGCAAAGGTAACTAATAGGAATTGGATATCACGRYGTATATTTTTAAAGGTTTTTKTTCARMAATAAMTKWCCTTTTAAGATCTASAGGAATGYTGAATYGATGCKATGTATTATATTCATAGAAAGAGTGGTTGGAACTSACCTGCTGAAGAGATTTCTTAGATAGCTTGAGAGAGGAAAGAGAGGGAAGCTAGGAGGGMACATTTTCCAATAGGRASTGGGCATGTTTCMMWATAAGTTTYTGAGTGAATACTGTTGTAGCTACTAGACGATAAAGAGGGTCATATTGTATAGTYYGTACAATAGRYTGGTTGKSAAYAGATTTCRAGGTAGCATTKTTGCACRCAAATYGAGACATATTTTCTAGTGGTTTATSTTGGTGAARAGGACKTTTTTTTKTKGTGTTTTYSRTATAGMTCTKATTTGGCACTAATTTTGGKTGTTGTTCAATTGAGTYGTATAGGKCATACAACTATTTCTRGGCACATTTTCCAAGGAAGAAAGTTGGGACAGTTTTGGGTGTTGTAAGGTATTTTTCTCTTGCTGGAAATTGTATTGTTGTTGTAGATATGTACTTTCTTGAAGCTATATAGATATATATCTCTCATTGCTTTTCCCCACATCAGGGTTTCCCCTGGCATTGCCTAAATTTCTAAGTTTTTCTAACTTGAATGATTGTTGTTCATTGTGTTTATTCTGCTGCAAAATTGCTTTGCAATGTGTATTTCTGCTTATGGTAATTTATGAATGTGGGTTTAAACATTTCAGAATTCATAGAAGACAATTATATGTAGGTTTCTAAGTGTATGACATAATATTTTTAAGTAGATTTTTCCATTAAATTTCTACATGGTATCAAATCTTGGGTTGTGAGTGACAGTGAGCAGTGAGATATTTTGGCAAGGGGGAAATATGTTGTTTGTTTTCCTTTGAATAGTGATAGGGAATATGGCTTCATGCATTAGATTTGAGGATCAGTTGGATGACATTTCCAACTATTTGCAGTAGAAGGTCCGGATGTCAATTGTTCTCAAGGAGAACAAGATTTGGAACTATGTCAGTTATGTTGTATTGGCTCCCACATCGGATCATGTTGCTTTGGATTTTCATGAAGTAAATGAGGCCAAAAATCATAGGATCATTCTGGATGGCGTAAAGGACCCACTCATTCCACATCTATCTCAGAAGAAGACAACTTATGAGATGTGGGAAACTTTGAAGAATTTATTTGAGGATAAGAATGCTAATCAGAAGGTGGCCTCGAAATATAAGCTGCATGACTCGAAGATGCTTAAGGGTGAGGATGTTTGATCCTATATTACCCAACTAGCCCAAGTTAAGGATGAGTTAGCCGCAGTGAGAGAGATCACCTCAAAAGCCAAGTTGGGGAGGATAGGCTTGAAAGGCTTCACAAAGGAATGAGATTTCTTTGTGAACTACGTAGTGGGTCGAGAAAATTTTCCAGATTGGAGAAGCTTATGGAATGACTTCACTCAGGAGGATATCTAGATGGGGTCTCATAGAAATTGTCAGAAGGAAGATAGAGATGAGGAGAATGTTTCTCTTTTTGCAAAGAGCACGAAGAAAGGAAATTCTGGGAGCGACTTGAGTAAAGTCAACTGTTATTGTTGTAACTAGTTGGGGAACCTTGCTTATCAGTTTACTGAGAAGATGAAGAAGAGGAAGGAACAAGAGGGGCCTGAGATATATTCTACAACAACCATGGAGAACTTTTATTCCAAGTTTGATAATGAATTTTCTTTGGTTACTCTAGTATCCAATGTCGATAGTGGAGGATTTGGGGGTGATTTCAGATGGATTGTTGGTAGTGGAGCCTCTTGTCACATGACGAGAATCTGGCAAGCATTCCTTATTATCATAGAGACAATTCATGACTAGCTGGTGGAGAGTAAAGGTGGTATGGTGCAAGCTATATGTGGATTTTGAAGAGTCAGATTCTGAATCGAGTATGGAGGATTCCTAGAGCTTGATGGAGTTCTCTTTGCTCCAAGGTTGAGGGTTAACTTGATCTCAGTATCATCCTTGGAGAATGATGGATATTGTACATTTTTCAAGAGAGGAAATGTATTTATCTACAAGGAGGGAGAGGAATCGATTGAACCACAACTCGATCAACTATTAGAGTATAATAGCGTAGCAGATTTGACTTGAGGGTGAATCAATAGTTGTAATTAGGACCTGTTTTCCCCCTTTTTTAGATAAGTGTGAAAAGTTGTAAGAAGAAGGGAAACACAAAAAATGGATAGCCGCAATTTCACCACATGGAGCGATTGCTAGTTACACATAAGATGGAAGATATCCATGTTTTTTTGAATAAGTCATCTACCATTTGTAATATGAAATTGAATGCATTTATGACTAGATTTCTTAGGTCTTTTCATGGTTAAGAATGACCATGTTGTGTTATATAAGTAGTTCTTTAGGGATATGGATAATATTTAACTAGTTTAGAGAATGGGCTAGTTGTTCTTATTTCTTTTTTTAGAACTACACTATTATTATGAAGATCTATTTTGTATTGTTGGTATGTTTCTATCATGAGCCACCCATGTTACTATTATAGGTGTGAATATTTATTGGATATGGATGTTGTTATGGAGTTATGAACCCCCCTAATTTTCAAATTGTTTCTTATCTTCTTTATATGGATGGTTCATACGTTGATAGATCTATTTACTTATTGCTTTCTTAGATATAAGTCATGCTATAAATATTATTATGATATGAACATTATAGAGTTGTGCAATAGTAATATAAATTATGTTATGAATGGACTTAGTGTTGAATGGTTCATGACTTAGCTTGTATGTTCCCTTCATATCGTGAGTTTGGACACATGATTTGGATGAGAATTTCACCTCACTAGTACTAAAAATTCTAAGACTAGATTACACTTAAATTTTTTTGGACACCTAAGTGGACCATGATTTCCAAAAAGAACGAACATAATGTATGGGCTCATGTTTATTTTTGGTTGTAATGCATGGGATCCTTTTTTTTTGTAAGTAAGAGTATTTCATTAAAGTATAAAGAGCCTCCAAAAACAAAACGTAGTAATTGAACTGCCCCAAGGGGGAAACCAATTCAGCCAGCCAGTGTTAAGGTCTACATGTCTATCCAACTAGTAAAACTGTAAACATAACTGAGAGTAATACACTAAGACTAAAGTAGAGTCCCCATAGGGGTCATACATTTGGCTTATATTCCATCCAGGTGGCATGGGTGGCCTCGTTCCAGAGCTCTTCTTCGACAGTTGTTCCTATCCATTCCATCTGCACGTCAGCATCCATATTATCCATCGTTGTTGCCACCTCCTCATCTTCCTGCATGGCCTGCCCTAGGTTGCCACCCTCCGCTCGAAGCTCTTATTGGCCCCACCCAAATGTTTATGGCGTTGCTGCTCTTTGGAAGGTGGAGAGGATGTGGAGGAGTGAAAAGGCTTTCCCATCTAGTTGCTACAGCCAGAATTGTAGATCATCCACTCCCTGTCGGAGGTTGAAGACCAAACCATATAGAATGTCCATGTTGTCCTACATCTTCTCGTCTGAGATAGAGTCGAAGATAGAATGTGGAAATGGTGGTGCCTCCAAGGGTGGACGGAAGTGAAAAGTTTCAGAAGCCAGCAAATGTACGCTAGCCAGGGGAAGTGGAGATGCTTCAAGAGGTGCCCGAGAAGTGGAGGCTCTATCCAGGAAGAGCTCTGAGGGTAAGCCGACCTGTGCATGAGAACCAAACCTTCAAGTCAGGAAGAGGTGGTGAGTTGTTCCAAGTCACGCTGTGAAGAGTGCGATGAGTGCGAGGAATGCGAGGACAACGAAGATTGGGAGGGGGATAGGCGTCCAAAGCCTAAATGAGAACCACGGCGAGGTACAGGCGCTTGTTGCCGGGATGGAGTCCAAGATGAGCCCCTTCTTGGCCGGCCTCTTTGCGCGCAGGAGAAATGGTTGGACTGCGAGAGAAACCCCAAGTGAGCGGAGGGGTTGGGAGAATAACCAGTTGCAGGAGAGCACCGAGGTGCAGGTAAGAAGGGTTTGAAGCATAGCAGGAGAGCGCAAGGAAGAGGTAAGCCAGAATGGACCATGAATGCTCAGCCGGTGGAGATGAAGGCCGAGCCACATGCAAAGTCTTAATGAAATCACCCATCGAAATGAAAGCCAGAGACAGGAAGCACACCAAGCTTAATGGTGCCTCGGACATCGTAGGAGGGAGTAATGCATGAGATCTTATTCTTCATGAGAAGTGGAATAAGTTAGATTATAGAAACCAAAAAAATATATTTTTCATATATAACAAGAAGTGGAAGGCACAAGGATTCTTTGATCCAAATAAGAGAAAAGCAATCATTCAAAGAGATAGTTCAAAAAGAACTTTTCTTCTAATAAAAATTTCCACTTCTAGTAATTCTTTTATTATTTATACTATTTTTTATTTATGATAAAACCCTTTACTATTCTTAAAAAAACTCATCATATTGATAACCAAAATTATATCAATAAATAAACAAACAAAGATGCACGTCATTATTTCAAAATTCCTCACATCTATTTAGATAACATAATAGCGCAAAAATATACATTGAGCTTTTAACTTTTACATTGTGGTGGTACCCAATGGTTCAATGGAGCTTTAACTTTTACACTCATATCCAAACTTAGATAACATTCAAATTTTTATTTTGTTATTACCAAATATAAATAAACAATGAAACACATGGATGTTAAAAAATTATTTTTATTTACTATTTCAAAACCTTGTCTACTTATTCAAAATACCATTATACTATTTCAAGATGGTTTCAAGAGTATAGTATAAGAAAGAAAGTTAGTAAATATGTTGAAGTCTTGTTTGAAGTTATTCTAATATAGTGTTTATATTTATCATATAGACGATAGTTTAGTTGTCTGGTATGATTTTGATCTAGATGAAAGGTTAAGATGAATGCTGTGCAAATAAAAATCTACACTTAATTTTGAGTTATGAATTAAATTTTGATGCAACCTACTGACCATTGATAAAGAATCTTATTTACTTTGATTTAATTTATCTTAATATTTATTATGCCAATTACTWGATTTCTCATTTTTGTAATTTTGTAATTGGTTTGGATTTATATAGTCTTTAATGAATTGGATTTACCCAGTAACTATCCATGGTTCTTAATGTGGTATTCTCTCTATGATCTCTTATTTCTATCTTCTTCTTTTTTCCTTCTAAAGTGTGATCAGAGATATCCTCTTCCCTTTTTTTTTTCTTGAAGTGTGATTAGAGATATCCTCTTAAAAAATATGATCAAAGTGTTATCCTCTCTATATAGTTATATTTCTATCTTTTCTTTTCTTTTTTCCTTTTTCTAAAAATATATTCTCTCTATTTTATATTATCATCTTCTCTTTTTATTTTCTTCCCACTGAACATTGTAATGACAGGATGATAAGGATAATCTTCCCTTCAAAATGTTATTTTACAGAGATTGGACTCTGGGATTGACCACATACCTCTTTCCCTGTCTCCCATGTTTCAGGACAATTCTCAAACCTCCGAACTATAATCCTGTCTGCGTATGCTTGATTTTTTTGATGTATCTGTCACCTATCACCTGTCACAATTCTCAAACCTCCGAACTACTTTCTTGTTTGGTTATCTGTCACCTGGAGATAACCAAACAAGAAAGTAAACGTCGACATCTTTCCAAATTCTCCATAGCACCACTGAACAACAACTACTGAACATGGAAACCCAAAAGAGAACAGAAACAATAATTCCACATTAAAAAGATATTTTAGTGATCATAAAAACTATTTATCTGTGTATATAAGTTGTGTATTAATTTCTACCGACCCACAAACTTGTACTGTAAAATAATCTCTTGGAGAACCTGCAGCCTAAAGATTGATTCTCGTCCACGAAATAAATAAAGCAGTGCTACCCAATCGGGTTATAAAATTATTTTGGATTTGCTCTATGTGTCTCTAGGATTTATGAGAGATATTGCATCCTCAGAGTTCACATACATATAGAATAACATGTGTAACAAGTGTCTCAAAGAGGAGTTTATTCTTATCCCATTCCCAAAGATCGACAGATTTACAATTGTTTTCAAGCCCATAGTAAGCTTTCCATCCAGAATAATCCTTTTTTTAATGATATAATTCTAGTTGATCTTGTAGTGAATATCGATTCCAAGATATTTGTACAAAGTCACTTCCTCCAAGTTGTTTTTTCCATATACGAAGGTATCATAAGTGATATTATTAGATTTAATGATAATGAACTTAGTCTTGTCATTATTAACATTCACACCCATATTGGAGCAAAACTCCTTGAGGATTCTTAGTTTGTTTTCAAGATCACTGGGACTGGTCGCCATAAGAATGATATCATTAGTGTTAAGAACCAAATATCAATATAGCATAGAAAAACCTCAGAAAAAGTACTCAACGCCTTGAAAAAGAGATAATTTCAGATAATAAGCCTCTTCGAGTGGCCAACCTCCTTTTACCCCACTTAAATGTTCAAGTACATGATGATTCCAAATGAAAATGACTCCTTTGTATATATAAGAGACTAGGAGGTATAATTACAACTAATGGAATAAAGCCGACATAAATAAATTAACATTACTAATGTAATATGTCTCAATTAAGGGATAATGAACCAATATTAAGGCTTAACATGCCCCTCCCCTTGAGACAAGTGTTGTCTGCAATGCTTGAGTAACTCTGGATGCTTCTGTATAAAAGACTCATCTTCCCAAGTGGAATTTTCAGCCAGTAGTTTCCTCCATTTAATGAGATACTCTGAAATGGATCTATTCCTCAGCTGGCGAATTCTTGTGTCAATGATGGCTTCAGGCTCCAATATGATTTTTCCTTCCTTGNAGAGAAGAAGTGATGGAAGGAGGGTGGTATCCATAAAGTGCCATAAATGGTGTCATTTTTGTTGCAGTATGAAAGGAAGTGTTATACCACCCTTTTGCCAAGGGTAACCATTTGAGCCATTGTGTTTGTTTATCAGAGACAAAGCAACGAAGGTAGCCTTCCAGACATTTGTTCACTATCTCGGTTTTTCCATTATATTGAGGATGATAGGATGACACGATGAGATATGAGCCAATTGAGTACCCAAACAAGAAAATAATTGTGTCCAAAAATGTCCAGTGAAGATGGGATCTCCGTCACTTACAATAATCTTCGGGATTCCATGTAGATTTTGAACTATCTCCATGAATGCGGTGGCAACTGTACTATCTTTGAAGGGATGCGAGAGTGCACAAAAGTGTGTGTTCTTGGTCAGTCTATCAACAATCGCCATGATGACACTCTTTCCTTCAAACCTCGGTATCCCTGTGATGAAATCCATGGAAAACTCCTCCCAGCACTAACTTGGGATGGATAATGGGTTGTAAAATCATAACCCAATATCTTCGTTACCCATTTATGTTGTTCTTATAAAGATAGTCTTTGTTCAAAGAAGTATTTAAGACTATCATGATCTATTTTCACCTTGAAGTGCCTACCTATTAGGTAAGGACGCCATTTCTTCAATGCATGTAGTATTGCCATCATTTCCTTCTCACAAATGGGTTTGTGTAAGTCCTTTCCCATGAGTGGTCAACATTCAAAAGCCAAAGGCATTCCTTCTTGCATTAGGACAACACCAATTCCATTTCCCGAGGCATCACATTCCACAATAAAGGTTTTTTTGAAGTCTAGAGTGGTCAATACGGGAGATGTGCACATCACCTCTTTAAGTTGTTCAAAATATTTAGTTTCCTCTAGAGTCCATGAAAATTCATCCTTCTTAGTTAGTGCCGTTAAAGGTGTTGTTATTCTTCCATAGTTCCAAATAAACTTCTGGTAATAACCTGTCAAACCCAAAAACCCTCTAAGATTCTTCAATGTTTGGGGAATCGGCCAGTCCATCATGGCCTTAATCTTGTTAGGGTCTACCTTGACACCTTCATGAGATACAATATNTGGAATAAAGCCGACATAAATAAAATAACATTACTAATGTAATATGTCTCAATTAAGGGATAATGAACCAATATTAAGGCTTAACATGCCCCTCCCCTTGAGACAAGTGTTGTCTGCAATGCTTGAGTAACTCTCGATGCTTCTGTATAAAAGACTCATCTTCCCAAGAGGAATTTTCAGCCAGTAGTTTCCTCCATTTAATGAGATACTCTGAAATGGATCTATTCCTCAGCTGGCGAATTCTTGTGTCAGTGATGGCTTCAGTCTCCAATATGATTTTTCCTTCCTCATCAAGTTCTAGAAATATACTTTGAACTGGGATATTGTCGCCTATAACCTTATTTAAGCATGAAACATGGAAAAATGGGTGTACTCGTGAAGATGCAGGTAACTCCAATTTGTATGCCATAGTACCAATCTTTTGCAACACCTTATAAGGGCCATAGTACTTTGGTGATAATTTATTATCCTCCTTGGCTTGCTTGAGGGACATCTGTTTGTATCGTTGTAGTCTTAAAAACACCCAATCCCCTACTTCAAAACTTCTTTCACTACGATGTTGACCTGCTTGTTGGTTCATGCGATTATGTGCCATGGTTAGGTTGTCCTTCAAGATTTGGAGAACTTGTTGTTGATTCTCTATGTGATCTTCCACTGCTTGAACCTTAGATTTTTGTTTTAGAGAAGAAGTGATGGAAGGAGGGTGGTATCCATAAAGTGCCATAGATGGTGTCACTTTTGTTGCAGTATGAAAGGAAGTGTTATAGCACCATTCTGCCAAGGGTAACCATTTGAACCATTGTGTTTGTTTATCAGAGACAAAGCAAAAAAGGTAGCCTTCCAGACATTTGTTCACTATCTCGATTTTTCCATTAGATTGAGGATGATAGGATGATAGGATGAGATATGAGCCAATTGAGTACCCAAACAAGAAAATAATTGTGTCCAAAAATGTCTAGTGAAGATGAGATCTCTATCACTTACAATAATCTTTGGGCTTCCATGTAGATTTTGAACTGTCTCCATGAATGCGGTGGCAACTGTACTATCTTTGAAGGGATGAGAGAGTGCACAAAAGTGTGTGTTCTTGGTCAGTCTATCAACAATCACCATGATGAAACTCTTTCCTTCAAACTTCGGTATCCCTGTGATGAAATCCATGGAAACCTCCTCGTATCACTAACTTGGGATGGATAATGGTTGTAAAAGACCTGGGGTCTTAATTGTTTCCACCTTATTTTGTTGGCAAACCAAACATTCTACCACAAACCTTTGAACATCAGTTTTAACGCCATCCCCCAAAAAATCATTTTTGACTCTATGGTAGGTTTTCAAAAATCCCGAGTTCCCTCCTACTGGAGAGGTGTGCAATTCCAATAGTACCTTTTTTTTGAGTGGGGAGTTCTTACATAAATATAAGAAATCTTTGTACCATAGTGAATCATTTTTCCATGTAAATGTATCTGATGCACTGGAATCCTACTGCAACCTTTGAATGGGAGTCCACACTTTTTCGTCATTCTTCCATTCATCCCTTTCTTCTATTATCCAATCCAGTTGGACGATAAAGATAACATGGAAAAGGGCCTCAACATCTTCATCCTTTCTTGAGAGTGCATCTGCCACAACATTTTGCTTCCCCTTTTTATAGACAATTTCAAAATCATAACCCAATATCTTGGTTACCCATTTCTGTTGTTCTTCTAAAGATAGTCTTTGTTCCAAGAAGTATTTAAGACTATCATAATCTATTTTCACATTGAAGTTCCTACCTATTAGGTAAGGATGCCATTTCTTCAATGCATGTAGTATTTTCATCATTTCCTTCTCATAAATGGGTTTGTGTAAGTCCTTTCCCATGAGTGGTCAACTTTGAAAAGTCATAGGCATTCCTTCTTGCATTAGGATATCACCAATTCCATTTCCCGAGGCATCAAATTCCACAATAAAGGCTTTTTTGAAGTCTAGAGTGGTCAAGACGGGAGCTGTGCACATCACCTCTTTAAGTTATTCAAAATATTTAGTTGCCTCTAGAGTCCATGAAAATGCATCCATCTTAGTTAGTGCCGTTAAAGGTGTTGTTATACTTCCATAGTTCTGAATAAACTTGCGGTAGTAACCTGTCAAACCCAAAAACCCTCTAAGATTCTTCAATGTTTGGGGAATCGACCAGTCCATCATGGCCTTATTCTTGTTAGGGTCTACCTTGACACCTTCATGAGATACAATATGACCCAAATACTCTACCTCCTTTAGTCCAAAGAAACATTTGGATGGTTTGGAATATAGTTGTTGTTCCTTTAGTAGTTCTAACACCTTGTCAACATGTCGCACATGATCCTCCCAAGACTTGTTATAGGTTAGTATATCATCAAAAAATACTAACACAAATTTTCGAAGGAAGGGCTTGAAAATGGAATTCATCAACCCTTGGAATGTGGAAGGTGCATTTGTAAAGCCAAAAGGAATGACCAAAAATTCATAATGGCCTTCATGAGTTTGGAATGTTGTTTTTGGGATATCCTCTTCCTTCATTCTGATCTGATGATACCCTGAATGAAGATTAATTTTTTTGAAATAGATTGATCCATGTAGTTCATCTAACAATTCATCAATGATGAGAATGGGAAAATTATCTTTAATAGTGATCTTGTTGAGCTCTCTATAATCTGGACACATACGCCATGAGCTATCTTTCTTG
>JZKD02S0089874.1:0-24978 GCA_000966675.3 Picea glauca | reverse complement strand
ATTTATATTATGTTTTAATTTAAACATTTATAAATAAAATATCTTTTCTATATGCATATAAATATATTTTCTAAATTTCTAGATGAATTAATTATTCATGTTAATTACTTTTTATGAGGATTTTTCTCTTCTCTCTGTGGGATGTACATTTATGATATATATTTCTTATATTTTTTTTTACATTTTCTGAGTTCATTTGTATGGATTAGTATTTTCTATTAGAATTTTTTTACTTCAAGTAACATAATGGATGTGTTATTCTTTATTGCATATTAAAATTTGTTTAAAGAAATATTCTCATGGTTGAGCATACTACTTAGGCTTTGTGGTTGGGTTAAAAGATTTTGAGGCTTGGGCTTAGGATAAGGAACTAAGTTTAGGCTTAGTCATAGATATTTAGACATAATTGAGGTTAGGATAGGGTAATCTAGTTTATGTCACATCTACGTAGGTTAGGTTAGATTAGCACATGTAGGTTAGGCAAGAGTAGGCTGGGATGAGATGGGTTATAGTATGATAGGATAGGATAGGTGAGGTTATTATAGGCTAGGCTAGAGTACGATACCATGGGTCAGGATGGTGTATGTTAGAGGAGAGGAAGGAAATCTAGGGTAAGATAGGTTAGGGTAGACTAGGTTAGAGTAGGTTTAGGGTAGGCTAGGTTAGAGTGGGATTAAGGTAGGCTAAGGTAGGTTATTTTAGGAGAGGTAAGGCTAGGTTATGACTAGGATAATTTATGCCAAGAAAGGTTACATTATGGTAGGTTAGGTTATGGTAGGATAAGGTAGGATAGGGATCGATGTATTCTAGGTAAGGGTAGGCTAGATAAGGGTAGGATAGGTTAGGGTAAAATATATTGGGGTGGGTAGGATTAACATATCTTAGGGTAGGTTGAGTTAACATATACTAGGCTAGGGTTAGATTGGGTTGGTATAGTATAGGGTAGGGTAGGCTATGTTAGGGTACGCTAATTTAACCTAGGCTAGGTTAGTTTAGAGTACAATTAATATAGGTTATGTTGGGTTTGGGTAAGTTGTGCTAGGATAGTTTAGATAAGAATTAAGTTGGTCTAGGCTACGTTAAGGTCAGTCAGGCTAGGCCAAGGATAGGGTAGGGTAGGGTAGCGTATGGTAGGCTAGGCTAGGCTAGGCTATTGTTAATTAGATTAGTGTAGGCTATGATAATATAGGTTAATATAATATAGGGTTGGATAGGTTAAGCAAGGTTAAGTTAGGTTACCTTAGTTAGGTTATGCTAGGTTTGGTTAATTAGGTTAGGCTAGGTTAGGTTAAGCTAGATTAGGTTAGACTAGCTTAAGCTAGATTAGGGTAGACTAGATTGAGTTGGGTTGGATTAGGCTATCTTAGGGTAGGCTAAGTTAAGTTAGAAAAGGCTAGGGTAGGGAAGGGAGGGTTAGATTGGGTTGGTCTAGGGTAGGGTAGGTTAAACTAATATAAGCTAGGTTATTCTAGAGTAGAGTTATGTTAGGTTAGTCTAGGCTAGTTAAACCTACATTAGGTTGGGCTAAGCTAAGTTAAGCTAAGCTAGGCTAGGTCATGTTAGGCTAGGCTAAGAATAGGGTAGGTTAGGGTAGGGTAGGGTAGGTTAGGTTAGGCGAGGATAGATAATTTAATAATTAATAATTTGTCGAAGTTAATAATAGATAATTTGTTAATTAGCATATATAGTCAAAGTTAATAGTTTGACATTATGTCTAATGGTCATGAAGCTACCACACCAGGTTAAAGGCTTGTTGACTTCCATTACCACTATTCAACTCTAGTAACACATGAGTCTACAACATTCTATGTATTATATCTTTCATTATTAATCTTCTCTTAAGAGTTTCTATATATATATATATACATATATAGAATGGATATATTTCATTTTTAATAATTAGAAAACCCTTTAATATTATCATCACTCCCTTTAAGTTTTTCACTCCTTATCATCAATTATTATAACAATTTTCATATGAAAGTAATAAACTCATTAAGAATATAGTTATAACTCTTTTTCATAAATGGTGTTACTTTGGTAAAACCATTATCTATATGACATATTATCATCTTATATAAAATTTGGTATCATAACAATAATTGTGGTTCAAAGTTTTCTCTTATCCACCTTATCCAATTTGTTCTTGACATAAACAATTGAAATCACCTTACAATACAATAAATGAGAACCTAGTTACACATTGTATCAATTTATGAAAGAGGATAAGATGCAATCCTACTTAGTAGGAACCATGGGTTTACTCACTGATGGTGATAGAGCTTATTCCACGTAATGGTTCCACTAAAGAGGAATGATAGCCCCTTCACCAAACTCGTACCTTCTCTCTTGATTATGGCTCATTTTTCAAGCCTAGGATTAATTCATTACCTCGATGATCAACAAAAGAACCATAATATTTTGGCTCAAAGACATAGAGACTTTAGGCTCATGCGTTTACCCATCTACTCTTAAATATTATAGAATTTTTTTTATTAAAAAATTCCTTTTAACAATGTAACTATGAATTATTTCTCATTGTGTTAATGTGCATATAGACTCTTATATACGCACTTAAATTACCACCAATTCATGATGGATCTTTTTCCTTAGTTCCTTAATGTAAATTGTTATTCATACTAAGTTTGTAGACTCTCCATCTCACAAGGAAACACTATACTAGTTTTGCATTCATTTATATCCCAGGATCTTTGATCCTATGTAGCCTTCATATTTTATTCTTCTTTAATTTATTTTTCTTGACCAACACATTCAATAATAGGTTTAATAAGTTACCCTTACCTGTTTCCTCAATAATATTCAGGATTAAGGTAGGGTTGTTTGATTTTTATGGATTTCACAATTTGTATAATGTTCATATCCAAACCAAACATTTTTTTCCACGTTACTCACACCGGATAAATAAATTCTTTCCCTCATTTCTTTTTACTTGGGTTAATAAATTTTGATGTGTCCTCCTTGGGAAATTCCTTGCATATGGATGAGGATGATCAAGAACTAAACATTCAACTCATTTAAGGATTCAGATAATGAATGAAAACATTCATATTTTAAATTTCGGGTTGAATATTATGCGTAACATACATTCTTGTTGCACCTGTTAACAAGACGTGGTGAATATTTAATGCAGATTTATGAAAAGACCCTCAAGCTAGTCATCAAAGACTTCAGACAACAATCACATACGACGCGAACTAGGACAAATTCTAACTTGAACTTGTTATCATGGACTCCATACTTGGTCTCACACTTCTAAGGTCACGTAGTCTCCTTGACATTTCTCGCAAAGTAAACATGTGTTCATTACCAGTACCAGGGTTCCAAATTTATATAGTCTCGAGTGGAGTATACCCTAAACAGGTAGCCATGGAATAGATGCAACGATAACCTATTAGCAACAATTTATTTTATGCTTCCATATTTGATTTTGAGACTAGGAACAACTTCTTAATTCATGTGGTCATTGTTTAATTTGTTTACTTTTATCACAAGTGCACTTATGGTTATTAATTCTAGGGTTTATTTAAATGTAAAAACCCTAACATATTCTTTGGAAAAGATCTCTGTATACATTTCTTTTCATATAAAAATTATAATATTCTTTGACTTTTTGTTGACGTTTGGAAAATATTTTGAATATATTCTTATATATATATATATGGCATGATATTTATAATATAACATATAAATATAATTAATAAATAAGTAGTTACTTAGTATCCAAGGGACACATCCTTTCATGGATGGTCATTATATGTTCTATATATATGGAACTCTTATCATTTTAATAATATATAAATCTATTATAATCATTTTGTCTTAGCATTTTTTACTATATTTTATGCATGGTTATTCTTCCTGTTACCTTGGTTATTATTTTTTCTATTGTTCATAGTTTATGCTTCAGTTCATGTAAATTTGTAAAGAAACTAAATGTAATTGAACAACATTAAACTGCAACATGGTATTAGAACAACGTTCTTGAAAGAATACTATTGCACATGTGCTGAACTTATACAACAACTCTTGCAATTCATTGTTTTTTTGCAACTCAGGTTAAAGTTTCTACACTCTTCCAACAACCATGGTGAACCATATTTTGGTGGAAGATAGGCTTGATGGAACAACCAACTTCATTTCTTGGAAATATAGATTGCTCATCACTCTAGAAGAAATTGACCTAGTGAAGTATGTAGAAGAAGTTGTACCATAATCAACTTATGATGCATAAAAATATCAATGTAGGGAGAATTATGAAAAAGTGAGAAAGATCATTATCTATTCTGTGAGATGCCATTTAATCCCTCACATATCCAACTTGAAAACAACTAAGTAGATGTACAAACCCTTGAATAATTTGTTTGAGAGCAACAACACCAAGAAATCACTTTCCTTGAGACACCAGCTTCATCATCTCAAGATGGTGAAGTTTGATATAGTTTCCACCTTCTTCATGAAGATTTTAGAGATCAGAGATCAGTTGGGTTCTATTGGAGAAATCATCTCTAATAGATAAATTGTAACGATTACCCTTAATGGTCGTCCAAGACACTCAGATCAATTCATTCAAATTATTATTGGGCGATCATAATTTCCCAAGTTTGATCATTTATGGGAAGAATGTACTCAAGAGGAGACCAGACTTGCAGCTAGAGGCATGCAATGTTACCATCATGATGACAATCAAGCCCTTGCCACTCATGCAAGGGAAATCAAAGGAAAAGGAGATGTTTCAAAAAAACATTTAAAGGAAGGAAGTCAACACCAACCTTTAATCACGAAAAGAAGGAGATGTCAAAGGTTCAGTGTTTCATATGTGACAAGTATGGCCACTATGTGAAAAAAATTCCAACATGGAAGAAAGGAAAGAAAATTTCTTCTATATATAATGTTGACTTAGAACCACCTTAGAGGAAGTCAAGGAATGAATGCATGAATGATGGAGATTTCTTCTTCATTTCATCCCTCTCAAGTATGGTTCCTACTAGTAATGATATTTGGTTGATTGACAGTGGTGCTTTGAGACATATGACTTGATACAAAGATCACCTTACATATCTAGTAGAGAAAGAATCTCTTTTTCATTTTGTAGTTGGTGATGATGTGAGATATACTATGAAGGGATTTGCATCCACTTCCTTATATTTGGATTCCTATACCCCACTCCATTTGAGTGGTTTATTATTTGTACCTAGGATGAGAAGGAACCTTCTCTCTATTTTAGCCTTAGTGAACAAAGGCTACAAGGTTGCTTTCTCTGATAGAAAGGTTCTTTCAAGGAACAAGAACTCTAGTATGAATTTTTCTTGGGCTATTGGTGTTCAAGAAGACATATTGTATATATTGATTGTCCAACCAATTCAGGCCTTAATAAATGATTCAATTAGTTTGATAAAACTATAGTATAGAAGACTTACTCATTTAAATTATAGATCTCGTATCACTCCCACGAAGATGGTGACAAGCCTTCCAAAGATCCATGTTGAACATGATGGCATTTGCAGAGGTTGTTCTCTTATAAAGAATGCCAAGGGGTCCTTTTCGAGCAACAAGAGGAGATCCAAGGGGATATTAGACTTGGTTCATATAGATTTATGTGAACCCATGACTGTTTCTTCATTGAGTGGATACCTATACTATGTTATCTTCATTGATGACCACTCTGAGAAGACTTGGATTTAATTCTTGAAGACCAAGGATGGATTCCTTGCCATATTTAAGGAGTACACAGAAAAGGTCAAAAATATGACTCGAAAGAAGATCAAAGATTTCAATGATTTATACATTGAGGCACAAATCAAGAGGGAGTACACTATTCCTTACAACCCTAAACATAATTGGGTCGCAGAGAGGAAGAACATATCTATTGTTGATGAAGTCAAGGAGATGATTCATGATCAACATTTACCTATGCTTTAGTGGGAAGAATCGTCCATGATTGTAGTGTATGTTCATAACATAAGTCCTCATAAGACTTTAAGGAACATGAATCTCAAGGAGTCCTTCACTGGAGTGAAGCCTAAGGTTGGACACTTCATTGGGTGTCAAGTATACATGGATAAACACAAAGAGAAAAGGACCAAGCTAGACCCTTCATGTAGAAAGGGTAAATTTGTGGTCTATAGTGAGTCTTTGAAGGCATATAAGATCTAATTCATTGGTCAAATATAAATTGAGGTGAGAAGATATGTTACCTTTGAGGAGGAGGTATCCTTCATGGGATCTAGAGGATCTCGCATGGAAATTGATAGTGAGAAGTAGGAACAGATGGTTCCTTCTTGCTCTCACCCTCCAACAGTTCATAGGGAGACAATTGAGGTTATTTATCCCATTGATCTTTTACCTCAAGTTGATGTTCCCAGAGATACTGTAGTAGGTCATAAGCGACCTCATGGGATCATCAGACTCTGCATGACTCAAAATTACAAGCAAATACTGGTGGTACCTTTCGAGAGAGAAAAATACCTCAAAGATATTTGTGTTATGCCGCAACTATGAGACACATAATTGATTATGAGCCTTCATGTTATGAGGAGGAACCTAGTCAACCAGTATGGAGAGATTCCATGATGGAGGATTATATTTCCATCATGAAGAATGATGTGTGGGATATTATTCCAACACCTGAAGGGAAGTCTGTAGTGACTTCCAAATAGATCTATAAGATCAAACATAAAGCTGATAGAAGCATCAAGAAGAACAATGAAATATTTGTTGCTAGATGATTTTCTCAAGTGGAGGGAATAGATTATGAGGATACATTTTCTCCTATTGCTTGATACACTTCTATCCGAACAATCATTTCCCTTGCAACATCCATGCATTGGAGACTACATCCGATGGATGTGAGGACAAACTTTCTTAATGGAGAGAATGAGGAAGACATATACAACAAGCATCGAGATGGTTTTGTCATACATGAGAGGGAGTCTCATGTGTGTAGGTTGAAGAAGGCCCTGTATGGACTCAAGAATGCACCTCAATCTTGGTATGCGAGGATTGATGGACACATGATGAGTTTGGGCTTCAAAAAGATTTTTTTTGATCCCAACATGTACTACAAGATTGTTAATAGTGAGGCCCTGATTATGGTCCTCTACGTTGATGATTTATTCCTCACAAGTACAAAGGGCCTTATTATTGAATGAAAATATGTGTTGGCCTCTAATTTTGAGATGAAGGACCTTGGTATGATTCACTACTTCTTGGGACTAGAGTTGTGGCAAAGAACTTATGAGATCTTCCTATGTCAGGGGATGTACACAATTGAGATATTAAAAACGTTTGGGATGATGAATTGTAAACCCATGGCTACACCAATGGTGACGACTATGAAGAAACTAAGTGTGTATTCTTCTGATTTCGACCATATTGATCCGACCCTATACAAACAACTCACTGGATAATTGATCTATTTGGTTAACACCAAACCATATATTTTCTATGAAGTAAGTGCACTTATCCAATTTATGATCCAACCGAGATAGACACACTATAATTATGTGAAACATGTGTTGATATACCTACGAGGAACAATTGGACATGGTCTAAGATATACTTCTAGTATTGACATGAGATTGCATGGATATACTCACTCGGATTGGGCAGGGAGCACAATGTACAAGAAGATATTCTCCAAGTGTTTCTTCACTTTGGGATCTACCATGGTTTTCTCGTGTAGTAGGAAACAAACTTATGTTCCCTTGACTATTACAGAAGAAGGTACATTGCATTCAGTTTGGAAGTCTATGAAGCAGTTTGGTTTTGCAATCTCCTTGCATATTTATTTGGACATGTGCTAAATTCTACCGTTACTCATTGTGATAAGAAGAGTTTTGTGAAGCTCTTAGATAATCGAGTGTTTCATGAAAAATCGAAACACATTGAGATCAAGTACCATTACATATGATACATGGTGTAAAGGAAGGAAGTATTGGTGCAATACCTTCCTACAAATGAGTAGGTTGTTTATATTCTTACAGAACCCCTTACCAAGACAAAGTTTGATTACTTTCGTGACAGACTTGGTGTGGAAGAGAATGCCTCCCTCACTGAAAGGGAGTGTTTATGTTTGTAGCTTCCTAAAAAATTCTCTATATCATACTCCTCTGTAACTGAAGTGAATTGATTTGTTATCTCACTTATCTAAGAAGGGATAAGAGGGTTTGGGATTATATCCCAGCGTACCATGTGGACAGAACATGAGGACATTTCAAGGGAGTTTACCATTGACATCACACACTATGGTAGTTGAACCTAGTGTTTATAGAGGGTGTAGCCTCTGTAAGTCCACATGAGAGTGCTAGGTGTGACAAATATTCTCTAGCTAGTACTCCTCTGTGAATTTTGTTGAGTTGATATATGAGGACACTTATTCAATAAGTGATAAGTTGGAAACCTTTTTGAGAAGGGACAAGTTCATTTGGGATTATATCCCAATGTAGCATGTGGAGAGCACATGAGTACATGTCAAGGGATTTTACCATTGATGTCACACATTATGGGAGTTGGCCCTAGCTTTTCTAGAGGGTGTAGCCCCTAGAAGTCTACATGGGAGTGCCATGTGTGAAAAAAAAATTTCTACTATGGTGGTTGTGTACCACTGGAGAAGATTGTGTGTCTCTAGATAGTAGTTGTGTACTACTATGAAAATATACCTCCCTAGATAAGGGGGATTTTTGATGTTTTAGAATCGGGTGGAGATTCTCCTAGATTATGTTAGAGACTAAGGGAGATAAGATACATTTATCATTAAGGTGCACTTGTGGTAAATGGGCCTAGACGTAGTCCTTCCTTGATCATGACAAGGAATAATATGGACTCATGTTGCGTGAGGTGTTTTCCATGTGTCAATTAGCATCATGCTAACATTCACTCACGAGGGTGTACCTATGGTGAACAACCTTGGTTGAGAATGTCTCCCTCATTGAAAGGGAGTGTTGATGTTTGGACAACATCGAGAATACATTCTTCCATATATATATATATATGAAGGGAAGTTTGTAGTGACTTCCAAATGGATCTATAAGATCAAACATACAATGGAAGGAAGCATCGAGAAGCACAAAGAAAGATTTGTTTCCAGAGGATTATCTCAGGTGGAGGGAATATGTTATTAAGAGACATTCGCTCTTGTTTCTCAACACACTTCTATCTGGATGATTATTTCCCTCGAAGCATCCATGGGTTGGAGACTACATCAAATGGATGCGAAGAAAACCTTTCTCAATTGAGATATTGAGGAAGAAATATACATTGAACAACCATATTCTTTCATCATACATGAGAAAGAGTCTCATGTGTGCATATTGAAGAAGTTCCTCTATGGACTCAATAATGCACATTCAGCTTGGTATGCAAGGATTGATGGAAACCTGATGAGTTTGGGCTTCAACAAAAGAATTGTTGATCCCAACATGTACTCCAAGACTGCTAATGATTATGCCCTGATTTTGGTCCTCTACATTGATGATTTAATCCTCACTAGTACAAAGAGCCTTATTATTGAATGTAAGTATGCGTTGGCCTTTGAGTTTGAGATGAAGGATCTTGGTATGATGCACTACTTCTTGGCATTAGAGGTGTGGCAAAGAGATAATGAGATCTTCCTAATTCAGGGGAAGTACACAATTGAGATATTGAAAAAGTTTGGGATCATGAGCTATAAACACATGGATACACCAATGGTGACGAATCTAAAGAAACTAATTGTGTCTTATTCCAATTCTGGCCAGATTGATCTAACCCTATACAGACAAGAGATTGGATCATTGTTGTATCTAGCTAATACTAGAACATATATTCCGTATGCACTGAGTGCACTTAGCCAATTTATTATCCAACTGAGACAGACACACTCGATTGTTGTGAATCATGTGTTGAGATATTGTAAGGTCTATCCATACATATCCTTGTTAAACATAAATTTAAATATAGAAATTCTATCAAAATTTCTTTATAGTTCATTATTCAACATGGTAACAATGTTCAAGAGAATTAAAAATGAGCAGCATGATAATAAACAACATATTCAACATAATTATTATGAAAAATATATAAATAATAAACATCGACATAATAATGATGATAATAAAACATATCGACCTCAAACTCATGTTTTTTTGAAGCTCTGCTTGAAGCTCTTCTCAAACCGATTAACCTCCCAACCAGCTAGGAACAACCTATGTGGCTCCCTAGCCCGAGTTTTCCTTAAGGTTTCCTTCCCCGAGCCCAATATTCCTAGAAATAGGTGCCCTCGGTGAAACTCCTCAGGTCTGTAATCACAAAATGATCCTCCTCCCTTCTCCTTCCCCCTCCATTTTTTTTCTCACCTTCCCTAATATGAAAAATGTTACTCCACCCCAACTTACTTCCATCTTCCATTCATATCCTTCCTCCCTAACTTACTTCCATCTTCCATTCATATCCTTCCTCTGTTGTACTATCTTGGAGCATTAACTATATTGACCGAACTCCAAATAGAACCCATAAGCGTAAGTGTCACTATCTTGACCAAGCTTCCCCAACAGGGAACTAACATTCATCATCACACGTCTAGGGAAGTGTTAGCTAACATCGTCCTCCCATGACTCTAGGTTTCGGAGGATACATGGTGGGAAATGCCTCCGCCTCTCCTAATAGGACTAGGGTCCATACCCTACCATGGAATATATAGTGGCACCATGTTGCTAGGAATTTTTTCATCCTTTATTCAGTTTGGGTAGTCTCAGCAACTGAAAACCTGTACTGGTCCATATATCATAACAGTGCATTCACACCAATACAATTTCACATACAAAAATTCATACCATATTGTTTCTTCATTGGTGGTCATGACATCTCCTTTTATTACCATTATACCTTGCCTATTTCATAGCCCATTGACTTGCAAATTAGTCTGTAACACAAACTCATACATATATATCCATTATCATAACGTAAATGCATTCGACCATAATCTCAATTCGGTATCCATGTACCAACAACTTAAATGTCTAAATTTTAAGTTAGAAATAGATCTCATAATATCCCCATAATTCATTTAATGTTACCCGTTCATAGAATTTTCATTTACATAATAGATTGCATCATATCCACCATCATTCACATAACGGTAAATATTCATATATTTCACATTCACAGAATAGATCACATCATATCCATCATCATTCAAGTAACATTTAAACATTTATGGAACTCACATTCACATAGTAGATCGCATCATATCGATCATCATTCAAATAACATTTAAAGATTCATAGAATTTACATTCACATAGTAGATCGCATAAGATCCATGATCATTCAAATAATGTTTAAACATCCATAGAATTTACATTCACATAATAGATCACATCATATCCATCATCATTCAAATAACATTTAAACATTCATAAAGGTTCATACTTCTTAAAAGTTCAAGTGTATCATTAATATTTTCACTGTGAATAGAAAATAAAGGTGATTAGATCTCAAGAAATCCTAGTTGTCTAAGTTAAAAGGTGGTGTTTCATACACCCAAACTTCGAGAAACATATTCTCAAGGTGGTCAAAAAGTGAGGGATAATCTCATCGTAATGTCTCTACATCCTCCCAAGTAGCATATCCTAGACTATACTTGTCCCACTGGACCTTAACAAGGTCTACCAGATGGTTCCTGAACTATCGGACTATACGGTCCAATATGCGTAAATGTTCTACAATGAGCTTTCCCACATTTGATACCTGTAATTCCTTCCAATTTAGTTTATTTTATATTTCGGCAACATAATGACATGGAACAGATACATGAAAAACATTATTATTTTTATGCAAGTGGTGTGGTAGTACGAGACGATAGGAAACGAGTCCAACTTTCTCTTGGATTTTGAACGGTCCTATGAATTGAGGTGACAAATTTTTTCCCTTCTTGAATTGAATGGTAGTCTTGTTAGGCCTCATACGAATGAAAACATAATCTCCCACTTTACAACTTTGGTCAGTCCTATGTGCATCAACATAACTTTTATGTCTATCCCATGCTTCCTTTAGTCTCTTCCTAATTTGAATCACCTGTTCCTCCATTTCTTGAATCAATTCTATCCCAACTATCACGTGATATTCTAATCTTTTCCAACTCAACGGTGTTATGCATGGCCTTCCATACAAATATTCATAGGGTGGCATTCCGATGGAGCTATGAAAACTATTATTGTAGGTGAACTATAAAAAAGGTAGGTACTTCTCCCAATGGGTTTGATTATCCATGACGTACATCCAAAGGATGTCTTCCATGACTTGATTTAATCTCTCAATTTTCCCATCTGTTTCAGGATAATAAATTGTTCTTAAGTTCAACCGCATCCCCAATGGTGACTACAAACTTGTCCAAAACCTAGAAGTGAATTTGGAGTCGCTATTTTAAATGATCTTCTTGGGTATCCCATGAAAATGGATGACCTCACTTACAAACATGAATGCCACATCATTGACATCGTAAGTGTCTCTAAACGGAATAAAATGAGCACTCTTGGTTAACTTATCAACTATCACAAGAATGGAATTGTGTCTATGAGATGTGAGCGGAAACCCCACAACAACATCCATAGAAACGAATTCCCACTTGGACATAGGAGCATCGTGTGGTTGTAGGAGACTTGCTAGGTGGTGGCGGTCGTCTTTAACTTATTGAGACTCTAGGCACTTGGCAATGAAATAAACTACATCATGCTTCATGCCTACCTAGAAGAAAATATTCTTCATGTCTGCATACATTTTCTTCACATCGAAATGCGCACAATAAAGTGCTCTATGGGATTCCTTTAGTATTATTCTTCGAATATCCCCACCTTCAGGGATGTACATCCTTCCTTGGTATCTTAATAGCCCATCTCCTTTTAGGCTATATCCTTCATACTTTGGATCTAATTACCTCCTACTCTAGAGTTCTGAGGTAGCATATAAATACCAACTATCTTCAAGGAGTTTCATCAACACACATTCCCTCAGATTGACTTTTAAGGGTACCAATAAGAGGACACGTGGTCTCCTACTCAAGGCATCCTCTACCACATTTTATTTCCCCTTGATATATGAAATACCGAAATCGTACTCACTCATAAACTCACTCCATCGCCTCTACCTAGAATTAAGATCCCTCTGAGTGAAGAGATGTTTTAAAATTTTAGAGCTAGCATTACAGCTCCCAACTCCAAATCATGATTAGCATAAATATCCTTGTGTTGCTTCAACTTCCTATATGCATACGCTATCACTCCTCCATCCTACATTAGCACGGCCCCCAACCCTTTCTTCGAGGAATCCATGTAGACTGTGAAGTCTTTTTCCATATCCAACACTTGTAGAGTTAGTGCACTAGTTAATAATCTATTAAGCTCTATGAATTCATTATAGCATTATTTTTTCCATTCATACCTGACCCCCTTTCGTTGCAAAGTGGTGATGGGTTTTTCTATTTTAGAGAACCCTTCCAAAAATATCCGATAATAACTTGTTAGCCCCATGAATCTTCTTACCTCTTGAGAATTTTTTGGCATTGGCCATTCCATAATGGCCTTTACCTTTTCTAGGTCCACAAAGATTCCTTCACCAGAAATGATATGACCTAAATAGTGAATTTATTTCTGGAAGAAGGAACTCTTCGACAACTTCCCATACAATTTTTTCTGTCTAAGGAAGGACAACACCACTCACAAGTGTTCCTCATCTTCTCTTTCATTCTTAGAATAGATGAGGATATCATCTAAAAATACTTGTACAAATAGGTCTAAGTACTTCCGTAATAAACCATTCATGAGGATCATGAATACTGTTGGGGCATTGGTAAATCCGAAAGGTACTACAATTAACTCGTCATTCCCAAACCAATTTCGAAAGGAAATTTTAGAAATATCACCTTCCTTAATCCTTAACTAGTGATACCCTGATCGCAAATCAATTTTTGAGAATATCACTACTCCTTTCATCTGATCAAAGAGATCATCTATTCGTGGTATTGGCTACCTATTTTTCACTGTAGCATGGTTCAAGTCCCTGTAATCTATACACAGTCATAAAAAACCATCCTTCTTCTTGACAAAAATTACTGGTGCACCCCAAGGTGAGACACTGGGCCTTATTATCCTTAAGTCGAGTAGCTCTTTCAACTACATCTGCAACTCACAAATTTGTGGCACTTTCATCCTATATGGAGTCTTGGAAATTGGTTTTGCACCAGGTTTTAACTCAATAGTAAAATCAATCTCCCTTTAAGGAGGTAACCCTGGAAACTCGTTCGGAAAAACATCTCTAAACTCTAACAATACTGGGTACTGATCCAAGGAGTGTCCTTTCCTTTCATTCACTACTTCCACTACATATAGTTGACACCCTTTCCTCATGCACTTCTTAACCTTCATAGTTGAGATAAAGCGTAGAGACATGTTTCTCCGTACACCATGGATGTCTACTAGCCTTCCTTCATCGTCAACACAAAGAAATTTTTTTACAAAACAGTCTACCATAGCTTGATGCGATTCTAACCAATCCATTCCAATGATTAGGTCATATGTTTCGAGAGCAGTGATGTATACCTTCAACCTGGTAGTAATTAATTATTAATGATTAGGTATGGGCGGGACAATTTCCAGAGTTATTTTTTTAAAGTAATTAATATATAAATATATACATATATCCATATATATTAAATAGAATAAATGGATCTTAATTAATTTTAATTAATTTCGTATATAATAATATAAATAAATAAATAAAAAATCAAATAACTTTGGGCATCGTGGGACCTTGCATGAGGCCCACGTGCCCCCTCCCTCTTTTCCGCATTTCCAAGTGTAAAAATAAAATAAATAAATAAAACTAAATGAACCCTAACCCTACCCCATGCGTAGAGTGATAATTCTCATCTGCATGACCTCTGTTATACCTCCCTTCCACCTTGTGCATAACCTACCTCTCGTGTACTATGCAGACACAATCGAGTTCAGAGGGTGTGGCCTCGGCCCCATGGCCGACTACCGGGAGGGTAAAACGATGGCCTCTAGACCAACTCGTCGAGGTTTGGCTACTATCAACTTGGTCTCTTTTTGTTTGTTTTACTTGCTTCACATTTAGTTTTGTGTTTGTAGCTCTGCGTAGACACTTCCTGAATTCCTTAGCTCTCAATTGTGTTATCTGAGTTCGTTATGTTAGAGAAGGTTAAAAATAAACTGAAATCAGGTTTGCAGTTGTTGTATTATGCAGGAAAAGGAAATTACTTTCCATCCAAATGTGGAAGAGCCTCAATAGTAGTCAATACCTTTTCANTTTAAACATCCATAGAATTTACATTCACATAATAGATCACATCATATCCATCATCATTCAAATAACATTTAAACATTCATAAAGGTTCATACTTCTTAAAAGTTCAAGTGTATCATTAATATTTTCACTGTGAATAGAAAATAAAGGTGATTAGATCTCAAGAAATCCTAGTTGTCTAAGTTAAAAGGTGGTGTTTCATACACCCAAACTTCGAGAAACATATTCTCAAGGTGGTCAAAAAGTGAGGGATAATCTCATCGTAATGTCTCTACATCCTCCCAAGTAGCATATCCTAGACTATACTTGTCCCACTGGACCTTAACAAGGTCTACCAGATGGTTCCTGAACTATCGGACTATACGGTCCAATATGCGTAAATGTTCTACAATGAGCTTTCCCACATTTGATACCTGTAATTCCTTCCAATTTAGTTTATTTTATATTTCGGCAACATAATGACATGGAACAGATACATGAAAAACATTATTATTTTTATGCAAGTGGTGTGGTAGTACGAGACGATAGGAAACGAGTCCAACTTTCTCTTGGATTTTGAACGGTCCTATGAATTGAGGTGACAAATTTTTTCCCTTCTTGAATTGAATGGTAGTCTTGTTAGGCCTCATACGAATGAAAACATAATCTCCCACTTTACAACTTTGGTCAGTCCTATGTGCATCAACATAACTTTTATGTCTATCCCATGCTTCCTTTAGTCTCTTCCTAATTTGAATCACCTGTTCCTCCATTTCTTGAATCAATTCTATCCCAACTATCACGTGATATTCTAATCTTTTCCAACTCAACGGTGTTATGCATGGCCTTCCATACAAATATTCATAGGGTGGCATTCCGATGGAGCTATGAAAACTATTATTGTAGGTGAACTATAAAAAAGGTAGGTACTTCTCCCAATGGGTTTGATTATCCATGACGTACATCCAAAGGATGTCTTCCATGACTTGATTTAATCTCTCAATTTTCCCATCTGTTTCAGGATAATAAATTGTTCTTAAGTTCAACCGCATCCCCAATGGTGACTACAAACTTGTCCAAAACCTAGAAGTGAATTTGGAGTCGCTATTTTAAATGATCTTCTTGGGTATCCCATGAAAATGGATGACCTCACTTACAAACATGAATGCCACATCATTGACATCGTAAGTGTCTCTAAACGGAATAAAATGAGCACTCTTGGTTAACTTATCAACTATCACAAGAATGGAATTGTGTCTATGAGATGTGAGCGGAAACCCCACAACAACATCCATAGAAACGAATTCCCACTTGGACATAGGAGCATCGTGTGGTTGTAGGAGACTTGCTAGGTGGTGGCGGTCGTCTTTAACTTATTGAGACTCTAGGCACTTGGCAATGAAATAAACTACATCATGCTTCATGCCTACCTAGAAGAAAATATTCTTCATGTCTGCATACATTTTCTTCACATCGAAATGCGCACAATAAAGTGCTCTATGGGATTCCTTTAGTATTATTCTTCGAATATCCCCACCTTCAGGGATGTACATCCTTCCTTGGTATCTTAATAGCCCATCTCCTTTTAGGCTATATCCTTCATACTTTGGATCTAATTACCTCCTACTCTAGAGTTCTGAGGTAGCATATAAATACCAACTATCTTCAAGGAGTTTCATCAACACACATTCCCTCAGATTGACTTTTAAGGGTACCAATAAGAGGACACGTGGTCTCCTACTCAAGGCATCCTCTACCACATTTTATTTCCCCTTGATATATGAAATACCGAAATCGTACTCACTCATAAACTCACTCCATCGCCTCTACCTAGAATTAAGATCCCTCTGAGTGAAGAGATGTTTTAAAATTTTAGAGCTAGCATTACAGCTCCCAACTCCAAATCATGATTAGCATAAATATCCTTGTGTTGCTTCAACTTCCTATATGCATACGCTATCACTCCTCCATCCTACATTAGCACGGCCCCCAACCCTTTCTTCGAGGAATCCATGTAGACTGTGAAGTCTTTTTCCATATCCAACACTTGTAGAGTTAGTGCACTAGTTAATAATCTATTAAGCTCTATGAATTCATTATAGCATTATTTTTTCCATTCATACCTGACCCCCTTTCGTTGCAAAGTGGTGATGGGTTTTTCTATTTTAGAGAACCCTTCCAAAAATATCCGATAATAACTTGTTAGCCCCATGAATCTTCTTACCTCTTGAGAATTTTTTGGCATTGGCCATTCCATAATGGCCTTTACCTTTTCTAGGTCCACAAAGATTCCTTCACCAGAAATGATATGACCTAAATAGTGAATTTATTTCTGGAAGAAGGAACTCTTCGACAACTTCCCATACAATTTTTTCTGTCTAAGGAAGGACAACACCACTCACAAGTGTTCCTCATCTTCTCTTTCATTCTTAGAATAGATGAGGATATCATCTAAAAATACTTGTACAAATAGGTCTAAGTACTTCCGTAATAAACCATTCATGAGGATCATGAATACTGTTGGGGCATTGGTAAATCCGAAAGGTACTACAATGAACTCGTAATTCCCAAACCAATTTCGAAAGGAAATTTTAGGAATATCACCTTCGTTAATCCTTAACTAGTGATACCCTGATCGCAAATCAATTTTTGAGAATATCACTGCTCCTTTCATATTATCAAAGAGATCATCTATTCGTGGTATTGGCTACCTATTTTTCAGTGTAGCACGATTCAAGTCCCTATAATCTATACACAGTCATAAAATACCATCCTTCTTCTTGACAAAAATTACTGGTGCACCCCAAGGTGAGACACTGGGCCTTATTATACTTAGGTCGAGTAGCTCTTTCAACTACATCTGCAACTCACAAATTTGTGGCACTTTCATCCTATATGGAGTCTTGGAAATTGGTTATGCACCAGGTTTTAACTCAATAGTAAAATCAATCTCCCCTTCAGGAGGTAATCCTGGAAACTCGTTCGGAAAAACATCTCTAAACTCTAACAATACTGGGTACTGATCCAAGGAGCGTCCTTTCCTTTCATTCACTACTTCCACTACATATAGTTGACACCCTTTCCTCATGCACTTATTAACCTTCATAGTTGAGATAAAGCGTAGAGACACGTTTCTCTGTACACCATGGATCTCTACTAGCCTTCCTTCATCGTCAACACAAAGAATTTTTTTTGCAAAACAGTCTACCATAGCTTGATGGGATTCTAACCAATCCATTCCAATGATTAGGTCATACGTCCCGAGAGCAGTGATGTATACCTTCAACCTGGTAGTAATTAATTATTAATGATTAGGTATAGGCGGGACAATTTCCAGAGTTATTTTTTTAAAGTAATTAATATATAAATATATAAATATATCCATATATATTAAATAGAATAAATGGATCTTAATTAATTTTAATTAATTTCGTATATAATAATATAAATAAATAAAAACAAATCAAATAACTTTGGGCATTGTGGGACCTTGCATGAGGCCCACGTGCCCCCTCCCTCTTTTCCGCATTTCCAAGTGTAAAAATAAAATAAATAAATAAAACTAAATGAACCCTAACCCTACCCCATGCGTAGAGTGATAATTCTCATCTGCATGACCTCTGTTATACCTCCCTTCCACCTTGTGCATAACCTACCTCTCGTGTACTATGCAGACACAATCGAGTTCAGAGGGTGTGGCCTCGGCCCCATGGCCGACTACCGGGAGGGTAAAACGATGGCCTCTAGACCAACTCGTCGAGGTTTGGCTACTATCAACTTGGTCTCTTTTTGTTTGTTTTACTTGCTTCACATTTAGTTTTGTGTTTGTAGCTCTGCGTAGACACTTCCTGAATTCCTTAGCTCTCAATTGTGTTATCTGAGTTCGTTATGTTAGAGAAGGTTAAAAATAAACTGAAATCAGGTTTGCAGTTGTTGTATTATGCAGGAAAAGGAAATTACTTTCCATCCAAATGTGGAAGAGCCTCAATAGTAGTCAATACCTTTTCAATTTCTCCTCCACTACGTCTCTTTTCCAATAAGAAAGAAATCTTCAGAGATTTTGTGTTGTTTTTTTTTTGCCTGAAAATGTTTGGTATACCTTTTACATTTTCTCTACAATCAGACATTAGTTCTCCTCCTTGAGATCAGTGTTTGGTCTTGGCCATTTATTTGACATTGTGAAAAGGGCGGCTAGTAGAGCACCATACCGACTGACCTCGTGGCTTCTTCATGTGGCTTGGTGCTAGATTTAGATATGGTGCTTGATTTACCATAGGGACGTTGCCTATCAAGCTGGTTTTCCCAAGTGGTTAAGGGGGGAATACTTACATTCTTCTTCACATAAGTGCACGTGCGTTCAAACTCCACAACTAACATTCTAAATATTCTTTCATTTTACCCAACCTTAGGCTTGGAGTTAGGTCTTGGGCACTTGGTGTACTTACCATGCTCCTTCATGGCTTCACCCTTACTCCTTGTTTGAATGTTTCACGGGTGCTATAGTAAAGGTGTTTTATTGATTCACAAAAGGTCTTGGGTTCGACCTTCAACCTGCTCACAACTTTACCCTCGGCCCTTTGTTTGAATGTTTCTGAAAAGGAATAGTCCTTGGCTCGATAGTTGTAGTTTACAAATGCATAATTCAAAGGAAAGGATCCAATGTGGGTTTCTCCTCCACTTGGATTGAGTGCTTAGTGCATAGGCTTGTGTACCCAAAACTTGTAAGTAAACCTGGAGCTAGGCTTTGGACCCGATATTTTGTAGGAGCTAAAGATTGGGCTTGCATGCCCAATATTTTATCTAAAGAAGAAAAAGAGGAAAGGTAGGGTTGATATGTTCTTCCCATGCATTGGGTTTGTGTTGATTAATTTTTTGACTTGTGGAGCTAGATTTTGGCATACATAGTTTACTATTTCTCTCAGCTGCAAGGTCAAATTGTCTCTCATGGTTTTTCCTTGAATTGCTCATCTATCCACTTCAAAATTGATATTTTTCTACTTCATTACTATGGTGCTTCACATTTCCTTCTCTTATTTTTATTTTCCTTTATAATCTGTTAGGTTCCTCTACTTTCATCCTTTTCTCTATCTTTTGTGATGAGTATCCAATGACTTTTGTGTCTTTTTGGTCATTTTAACCCCCGAGTATTTCATTGTGGTTGCTGCATTTTCTCAGTATTAAGATGCAGAGCATACGGAAACAACTCCATAAAATGGGCCTTATACGGTCACCCTGTCATAAGGCGTTGAACTTGTTGAGTTGATGCTCAATGAATTCCTCTCATAGGTACCTTTCTCGGAACCATTCCTCGAACAATTCCCATGACACATCTTCAACGATTATGTTCAATTGTGGCAGGAGCGTCTTCCACCATAGAAGAGATCTCCCCTTCAGTTGAAATACTGCTATGCGAACCTTCATGTTGGAGGTATAGTCACGAAGTGAAAAATACATTTCCATATTCTACAACCATGCCTCAGTGGTTGCGCCATCCAGGGCACCAAAGAACTCGAAAATTTTTACCTTCTTGAATTCGCAGTGAATGCTACCACTACCAGCCGGAGCACGTACTGGACCCTCAGGGGGTGTTGGCTCCCTGGCCGCATATCTGTCCAAATGGATGATCAATGTCTCAAACATCTACTGGAAAGACCTCACTAGCCCAACCACATCACCCACGACTATATTCTCCTTCCCAAAAACTTGTTCATCTCCTTGGGGCTTATATCCCTCATACGTGGATGTTGTTGGAGGTGTCACACCTTCTCCCCTAGCACCCCTTTGTCTCCCATCGCAACGTCCTCTAACCATGATTACCTTCATGAATACAAGTCAACTTAATTAGAAAGATTATAATAAAATATCATATCAACGAAATTATTAGTGTTCCCAAGTTGCGAGTTGAACCCTGCTCTAATACCATATGAAACAATCCCATCGTTATGACTACCAATGAATCCGCAATGCAATTTTTATTTTTTTATTTTTAACAGGATGACAAAATGATTACATCTAGAGAACACACCTGAGGGTGAGCACCACGCCCATCCAATAGGCAACATATATCTATGACTCCATGCACTAGCAAAAGAGAAGCTAGGCAGAACATGCGTAAAACAACAAGGAGAAACGAATACCCACCTGATGCAAACAAGACCATTCCTACCAGATAAGGGACAAAATCCCCCTCCTGGCACATCGACCTTGATGACCAATGATTAGAGCCTCAAGGAGAAAATGAAACACATCAAGGAATTGAACCCATGTGCCAAAAGATAACTTACGATGCTCATCCACACTCACACGGAAGGCACCGACTCTGACCAAGTTATCATTCACTTATATCCAAAAGGGAGCTCCATGATCACCTCATCAGGAATCATGTCATCCCTAGGTGGTAGACATGGCAATAACCCTAGTGCTACCTAACCTATCTGGACCAAGGGCTCAAGATAAATTTGACTTGCTAAGGGCCGAAATAAATGATAGGAAGACTACACCTATGCCCCCAAGCAATGGGTAGACAAGATGCATGAACACATCGCTCAACAAAACGTAACCTAATGAATGACTCGACGACATCCAAGAGTCCCTAAAGTTAATTAATAGGTCTAGGCATGAAGGGTAAACTATTGTAATGTTACTAAAGACATAAACATTATCAAGTGTGAACTAAAACAGAACTCAGCAAATCAACATGCTTGCCCACACGGTATGTGTCTATTAAAGTAAGTGCACTACTCATCATTTAAAAAAGATCTTACAGGACTTCATTATATAAATGAAAATTTTGTCCTAAATGACAAATCCTAATTAATCAATAACACAATTATCATTTAACAATTTAACCATACATAATGATATTAACTATATAAAATGTACATCATTATTAATGTAACACTATTAATCAACCTTCGTATATCACATGTTATATCACAAACAACAATATTACTTACATCATGTTGTCCATCATATATAAATATACACGCGATTATTTTGCAATTGTCGTCCAATTTATATAAGTGGTTGTTGTCAATAAATGAGTGCCATTTCAATGCAATTGTAATGCCATTTTAATGCAATTGTAATGCCATTTTAATGTTATAATGCAGTCATAAATAAAAGCCATTTCTATGTTATTTCATGCAACTTTAATGCTATCTTATTGTTGTAATTAAATTCCATGTCAAGTTATTTAATTCAAATTGAGTTTATTTGTTGTTTATGATTAATCACCACTTCAATGCTATTGAAAGAAATTGAAGATTTCTTGTTGTTCATAAATAATGTCAAGTCAAGTTATTCAATGCACAAATTGATGCTAAATGTGGCTATATAATAGAGTTGACTTATTGTTGCCAGGAATTAATGGAAAGGTTGTTAACGAAAGACAATTACTATAATGCTTCCTTTTAATAGAGTCTAACCCCTCGCTATGACGATAGTAATTAAATTACAAATCTCAAGTCAAACCACAATACTCAAACCAGTAAATAAATACTCAAATCACAATAATCAGTAATTAAAATAATCAAATCGCAACACTCAACCATAGCCACCTAATTCACTGAAAATAGTAATTAAAATCGCAATAGTAATTAAAAGTAGTGATGTTACACCACAGTCAACAATTCATTTCCATAGATAGCACCATTCAAAATGCATTACAAATTTACAGACACAAATTTCTCTCCCAGAAGGAAAAATAAAGAAGTTGTTGGCATTGGGTGTTCATCAACGAAAATAGAGGTAGCTCAATAGGGAGTAAGGAAGACACAGGGAATTAATTTCTCCCTTAAATCAGACTGAAAGTTGCTGGAAAATAGCATTCCAAATGTTGAAATCAAAACACATTACTAAGGATGAGAGGTCAAAGAAAATGCAATCCAGGCAAAGGGGAAATTCGCTAGGTAAACTAACAATGATTGCAGTCTAATAAAAAAATGGAAAAATCACCAGTGAAAACTATCCAATAATGAATATGCCTTCAATAAAAAAAATGCAAAGCAAGATGTCCAACATTAAAAACGCGTTCAATATGAAAAAAAAAATGCAGGGCAATAATCGTGAAATGGTCATGCCTTCAAGATAAAAATTATAGAGTATTATATCCCTCAATCGAAAGAAATTTGCTGCCATTCAAAAGTAAAAACATAGCCAATACTAAAATACACCACCCCTTAATAAAATGAAAGTTGTTGAATGCCTAAATCTGCCAACTACCCAACACATGGTAGTGAACGCCAAAGGGGATGGGATATAGAAGAAGGAATGCAGATAATACAAGGTAAAACACAGGGATAACCCTCCCAAACAATAACACAATCCTTACATCCACAAATCTAGTCAGATAGTATGTTGGAGAAGCATGCCCCAAAAATGAAAATGCAGGCATGGAAATAAAATCATAATAACACATACACAAGCAGTAAAAACAAAATTCCTTGACATGGAACTCAACAAGGGAAATATTGCAGCCAAAAAAAATGGTTTTCAGAGCATCCCAAGAATAAAAATCATGCAAGTAAAGAGACAGATTTATTGTGCAAGTGAATCAATTCGCAGGACAATAATAAACCTCTATCATTGCACAGGAGTGAAAAACACTACCATTCAGTGAAAATTCTTATTAAAGTTGCATGGTAAATTTGTTGTTGATAGGTGAAAAAAAATGATGAGTATAATCACTAGGGAGCACATTAAGCGCAGAGATCAACTATCCAGGAAATATTAAAACACAGATTCAAAATTTAGGGGATAGGAAGGATAACAATGGTAAAATTACTCAACACAAGAAGGCACACCAACAATCAATCAACCAAGAGAAATCACATGGGTAGAAGAGTCGAAAAATACATCCTTTTCTCATCATCCATGCATAGAAAAGAAGGGCATTAAGATCTATAGGTCTATTAACACTGAAGTGACGACCTTCGATCAACATGGATTGATGAGCTAGGGATGAGGGTGAAGTAAAAAGTGCAAACTCATCACAAATAAATAAAAACATAGTACAATCTCTACAAGGAGGGATCGATTTCCAAAGGGTTCAAGTCAACAAAGAGCTTAAGGCTATGGGGAAATTAAGTTATCAATTAAAATGCTAAGTCAACATTTTCTTTACCCAATTAAAATATAGAATTGAAAGCGTGAGGTATAATAAGAATCTACCATGTAGAAACAAGTAAGTGTATCGTAGCCCAAGTCGTCTTCTCTGATACATTATATGGCTCACTCCATGCTGCTCCCACTTGCCGACCAATGCGACTTCACTGGTACCTCTTAACCAACGTTAGGGTTACTCTTCTTCCCCCTTAGGCCCCCAAGCTGCAAAGGGGCCACACACACAAAAATAGAGAAAAACTAGCTCCCATATTGACTCACAAGGCTGAGCTACCACTCCTCACCGATATGGGTATAACAACTCCCACAAGATAAGTCAATCAAGTCTAAATTTCTGCAGTGTAACATTACATATCACTGAAAACATCCATCATCCTCCTCCTCCCTCCTTTATATAGAGTTTCTAAGTCATTTACTTTCCCAAATTCTCATTTAATTTATTGTTTAATAATTCAATTCGTAAAAATCCTTCCCGTACATGTGTCACCCATCCCCTTCATTGCACCATAATTTAATTTCATTAATTAATTAATTACTCTTATTTCCCTCACCCACCTAA
>JZKD02S0089852.1:11435-24978 GCA_000966675.3 Picea glauca | reverse complement strand
ATAATATCAAACTGTTTTACATAATCTGGGAAGATATTCCCAAAATCAACTAAACTAGGAAACTAAAATGCAAGTGAAATATTTCAAATATCCCCTAACTGCTCATCAAATCCATAGAAATTTCGAATTCATCTGCAATAGACCAAAAATATGAAGTTATAAAGATATTTCAGTAACAAAACAATAAAAATCTAATCTTACAGACTTAGCTACAGAATCATCTGATTCTGTAGCTAGTCTAAAATAACATACATGATCAAATAGAAATCAAATGAAATCTCTTTAAAATAATCCAATCCAATTTTCTTTTAATAAACATTAAAAACGAATCACTAATGGTTCAAATGAGTTTATCATTTAAATTAAACAGAATCAAAGGTGATTCAATCGAAATAGGGATAAGAATACTTTGTTTTCCTTTACTATAAAATCGGGTCAAACAGTAACAAGACTGTTTCATATCAAATGAAATTAATAGTGAATCATATCATGCGTGATACGATCTATTCCAACACAATCATAAACCAATTACTATGGCTATAACAATGTATCATAAGATTCATGTTGTTTTAATCATATACAAAGATGGAAAGACTGTTACGATTATGGTCAAATAAAAAATTCCTAACAGCATCAACCAAATCTTGCCATAGATTTCGATCGCTCAGCATTACACAGTCAACAGACAGGATCAAATAGTGATCACAACCATCATCAGATTAACAGAGGTGATAATCGTAAACTAGGCAACAATCGAAACAAATCGTAACTGAGTTAAATATAGAGACAAATCATGATCTTGGATATAATCACTTTCGCTCCTCAAATCAAATTTAAACAGTATATTCAATACAATACGGATCGAACTGATAATACGGTGGAGAAAACCAACGCGAATCAACCGGATGGATATAACGGTTACGATTCGTATCAATTCACGATTTGGGTGGAGATAAAATAGAATCATATTAAACATAATCCAGACTGTATTCAAGCTTGGTCAAAAATCATATGTAAATCAAACCGTAACAGTTAACCATCATTACCAATCATATCATATACATTATAACCAATTCGAATCAAAACATTGATTGTGTTCAAAATTGAAATGTGAAACAACTTGTGTCTATGATAGATATAGTGACTTCAATTAGCAATAGAATATCCAATTTAATCCAAATCAAACCAATCAAATCCACAACACAATCCATCGAATCGAGGAAAATCCAACCGAAGCTAAACTAGGAAACAAAATTTGATCAATCAAAACTATGTACATAATGCATATAATGTGACAAAGCAAATTCAAGCTGTAATTAGAGCTATTGGGAAAAATTTGAATTCGTTATATAAACAGGTGATAGACATACCAGTGAGGCTCCTCGAGCTATGCCAATTTTGAATTCACGACCGCTGTAGATGACTCCACATTCTTAAACAAAATAGAACCTGTTGTCCTTTGTTTCTTATCAGTGGCTTGCAATTTGGCCTTTTGGCTGGTAAGCCATGCAACTTGGTCCTCCAAAGAATGAATTATGGACTGTAGCATTGGCACATCAAGATAATACCTCTCTAACCACGAGCTACACTGATCATAGGATGGCACAGTAGGTTGAGCAGGAGAGGGTTTTGATGAAGGACCGGGGTTTTGACAAGGCAACTTAATGCCTGGGTAGTTAGGGTCGTTTCGCAAGCAAGGTGGTAGGTTCGACACAAAGTCAAATGAGGGTTCGGCACACAGACCTTCAGAATAGGGATATTCACTTGCTAGGTAACGTTCCACTTCCGAGTCGGAATATCCACTCAAAATGATAGGGTCAGGGTTGACAGGAGGTTTAATTTTGTTCCTTGCCATTCGAGAGATTAAACGGGCATTCTTTTTTCCTTTGGAATTCGCAGTAGGTTTGGATTTAGGTTTCTTTCCCATGGGCCTAACAGTTTTGACATCCTTGGTCACAGAGTGGGGTAGGTCGATAGGTGAGTCGGGTAAGGGTTTAGGTAACAGAATACTGTAGGGTATCGGGGGTACAGACTTTCCCTCACTCACCATAGGTTTGTCAACCTATGGTGGGTTTGAATCCTCAAAATTATTGCGAGTAAGAAAATCGTTCCAACAGTCTCGGTGTAACCCCAAATGATAGACAACAATTATTTTAATCAACCCATAGTGAAAAAGGTTGTTGTCAGCCTGGTTCCTTTTGTATCTCTTAGACATTTTAAACAGGCTTCTATGCAAGTAATAAGGCATATTAAGCTCATAGCCCATGAAAACCATAAGTAAACAAAGGTGGTGTAAGAAAACAAACCCATACCGACCCTCGCAGGTGATAAAATGTTTGGTTATCATCAGCAAATCGTGCCAACGTTGCTTGAGCATGTTCACGGGCAAACCTTTGTCACAGGAGCTAACCTTTCGTGACTGGAAGAGTAGTGTCCAAGGGACCTCTTCCACTTTACAATTCTTGGACCATCGTTGTCCAGTGGCAGACAGACCTGTAGCTAAACTGATAAGTTGCTCATCAATTTCAAATTGGACATCCCCGACCTTGGCTCGACAGCCATCAAAGGTTAAAGCGAATTGTTGAGAAACGCAGGGGTTAAAACCATCAAACTTTTATATGAACGGGAGCCATCCAAATTCCTCAAGGTCACTGTGGGCACTGTCGAACATCAACAGAGCTTAGCTACCATTCGGTTCAGCTCGGACAACAGGAGCCATGGCACGAGCACATGGTAAGGGATTGGGTCACAAACACCAGCACACAGGAGTAGAGTCATTCGGTCTAACCACTATGAACGATCAAAGGGGAAGCATTAATGTGCGCGTGCGAGGGTGGTGGGATTATTCATCGCCATGCATAATAGTAATGGCATAGTACAACCGCCAATTAATCCTCTGTTCAATCAATCATAACACAAAACCATATCAATTGTATAACCAAAGAATCGAACGATGGATGACATACCAATGCGCCATTAAACAAAGATTTTCAAACCATTTCCATTCATCGTGGAATCAAACCCAAATGTTAAAACAATGCGCCATTGCATAATCAAACATTTTAATAAAAGGTTTTAAAACATTGTGACAATCGATTTCATAAAATTGACAAGACAAGAGTTATAACAATAAGGATCACATCAATAATATAAAAACAAAAATAAACCATGACCCCTATGCAATCTGATGACCAGGCAAGTCCCAAACAATATAAATCTATATGCTCAATGCCTTACCAGTTTAAGTTATGCAACCAAAAATGTCCAAATAGGCATAGTTTGAAAATTCATTTAACCACACAATAATAAACCAACGGTAAGTGCCTTTCAAAATATCAATGAGAAGATCATGACAGTTCAAAGAACGATGGAGGAGTTTTCACGCTTACAGTCGTGAAAACTAAATGGAGACCAATTTGCAAGTGTCGCAAGAAATGAAAATATCATTTATTTGCAAAATGCAACGACAATTTGAAGTTCAGAAGACATAGGTGTAGGCATCTTATAGGGCAATAGAAAAAATTGTATTGGCTGCCAAAAATGGCGACACACTGGTAGAAGCAGTTATCTCTGTCAAAAGAAATGAATTCAGATTAGGACAGCAAGGAAAATTTCAACTCAAAAACAAATATCAGAAAATTGTACAAACATCATCATTCACCATCTTTTCCAGCGATGTTTTAAAAGATGAAAACTAATAACAGTCTTAAGATCAACAAGTCACGATATTTATGATAAAATCTTCAATACTGTTGGCATGGCCACTGCTGCCAACATGCATCCATAGCCTCGACAGGGTTGCAATTTAACCCACTCTGACATCTGTATCCTGTCAAGAAGTTCTGGATCAGAATAAAGGACATTAAAGAGGTTTCTTATATTTTTTGCTGATTTTCATGTACCCGACATTGCTTCACTGCCAGTGGGCCTGTTCAGTACCTCGACGAAGTTGTCTTGGTGCCATGCATGCATTTACCCGCTGCCAGCAGACCTGTTCAGTAGCCCGGCGGGTTTACAAGCACTTCCCATAGCTCTTATTAATATTTATTTCTATTTTTCTTTTGTAGATATATGGCTGAGCGGGGTGACGCTGATAATATTGATCTTTTAACATATTTTTTTAGACCTCATCAGAATTTTTTAACACTGTCCTTTATTCAGCTCCAGAAATGTTTTATTTACAAAACAACTTACTACGAAAGGGATACATCCTTTGGAGTCATTCATTTACGGAAAAGGGACAACGTAAAAAGATAATAGATGATCATGACAAANGATTCTGAAAATAGGTTTACATAATTGACCTCTGATCGGATGATTCCATGAATGTTCAACCTCAGCTCATCTATTCACATTCGCTAGATTGTACTAGGGTACCTTGGGGGTCATTGACATCACTAGTGATTTCCCTTGCACTTGTTAATGGTTTACCTCAATGACTGATAATCAATTGGTTTCTACCATGTTCGACATAAAAACATCTATTCACATGGCTAGATTCATACTACATCAGGATTGGGACGAAGACCTTGACTTAAGCATTCGTTATGATATCTTTGTTTCCCAGACTGCAAAGGAAGTCATTTGAGCATGATGATACTTATGTTGTCACATAGATCCACATTGTATTGGTCTATGGCTATGTTTTATCATCTCGTAGCTCCACCGTGTATTTTTCATGGCTACGATCCATTCATGTCATAGAAGTATGGATCCACATTGTATCTCTGGTGGCCATACCCTTAGTTAATATCATCATGAATCCGTAGTGTATTTATCGGTGGCCATACTTTGAGTCATTTATAGTCCAAGCATAGGTGTGCCTGCCTTAAGATTGGAACACATATTAACATTGTTTGATGGTTTTTTGCATCTTCTACCAGGTTCCCTGACTCCATACCCTTGCTTCGAAGAATCTACAAAGTGTTTCAGCCATCATCTTTCATTTTCCAAATTCACACTTTGGGGGGAAATCTGTTACACATCAAAATTCCTCACTTCGATAATTTCACATTCTCATTTTTTTAAGTGTCACACTTTTGTCACAAGTGTCATAAGTGTCACATTCTCGTCACTTAAGTGTCACATCATGAACGACACCTTAGAAACAGTTGATACAACCCCTAAATCATGGTATACAAAGAAGCCCCATCATTTGACAACCAGAACAAAGAGTTTTCTATGGGAATTGGTCATCTTGGCAACTTTTGGAAGATCAATGCTCCCCTACTCATATGCAGGGAGTGCTAGTGCTCTTTGTCTATCTAGGAGAGAGCGTTGTAGCACTTTGTTTTCCATTGCAAGGGAGTGTCGAATTGGTTGAGCAAATCTTGGAAGAAATCCCTTTTTTCTCTAAGGACAAATATGGATGGATCGAGTTGGTTTGGATCGAATATAACCCTTAGGATGAATCTAAGGGAGATATCACAATTGATGGAGTCATATCCTCAACCAATCCCAAATATAACTATGGTGTTTGATCCTCTCAAATCCTATAAATGGAGGTATTCTCATGGTGAACAAGGAGGAAAAATAATCAACAAAGCATTGTCATTTTGATCGTGTATATTTTGAGCAAGGGGTTGGATGAGGAGGACTTAGGGAGGTTGTTGCAACATCATCTGAATATTGTAAGTGCCTTTTTAAAGTTCTCATTAATATACTTGGCCTATTTCCTTCTAGTATGTGTTTACATGTACTTGTCTATGCTTGTTTTAATCTTTCATAGATAGATTGATTTTGTCTAATCCATTAGAGTAGGATATAGTCATGTGTCTCTTGTGCTCCATTGCAGGTACTATTCAGAACTCGTTGATTGGAGCAACGTGGACAAACTTTGAAAGTGAGGTACATCATACTGTCCCTCCTTCTCTCTTTTTAGATGGGCATAATTAATCTATAGGAATGGTAGTGTCCAAAGGTAGTTTTCTCTCTTGGTAGATGGGTCTGTACTCCAAGGGAAGATTCACTTGTTTGTAGAGGAATTATTTCGTAACACTCCTTGGTATCCCAAAGTGCACCTAGACCTGTTCAAAAAAAAACAATTTGTTACTTCTTGTCAATTAATGCTATTTGTACAAGGCATGAGAATGCACTTATTGTTGAACCTATCAACTACCACAAAGAGATATTCATGTCCATTGGTTGTTGTTAAACCTCCCAAAAAATCCATGGAAATGCTTTTCCAAGGTCAAGTGGGTACATGTAAGGGATGGTATAGACCTTGCTTCCTGTTACTAGGCTTGCTCATACAAAAAAGTATGCATCCTCTAATATACCATGCTACATATTCTTGCATTCTAGGCCAATATGCATACCTTTGTAAGTTAGCAATCATCTTCTCAACACAAAAATGTCATGCAACCTTGGAGGTGTGAGCCTCTATGATCCGTGCAATATTTTACCCTTAGGAACACACAAATTGTCTATATTATAGAGTAACCCATTCTGGAGATAATAGTTAGATCTACCATCACCTTCTTCTATACAAATTTGACTGTGTAGTTGTTGAAACACCTCCTTGAAGTTCTCATATTTTGTGTATGCCTCTATGTATGCACATGGGTAAAAGGATTCATGTGAATAAAATTCTCCAAATATGTAATCTTGGATGTGGGTGGCCTTGAAAGCATGTTTTCCAATCTTTTTGTGGTGCCCTTCTTATACTTGATGACTAGATGAAACTAATTTAAAAACCCCATACAATTGTAATGTCTAGTTTGTTGTAACTTAGTCTAGGCCTGCAAATACTGTCGCTGCTAGTGATATGTGTGGATGATAGTCTCCTTTCCTATTATATAGTGCTTCCACTTCTTGAAAACTTTAACTAGTGCACAAATTTCCTTGTCATAGGTAAGGTAGTTGAGAACTGCCCCATGAAAATTTTTAGAATGATAGAATAAACACCTTCCTCCTTGCATCAAAATTGCTCCCATGCCATGTTGACCACTTGCATCTATATCCACTTTGAAATGATTTTGCAATTTTGGTAATGTGAGAACTGATGCTTGATTGATCTCTCATTTTATCTCATCGAAATCCTTATGCTAATTCTTCCCCTATTGGAAAATTTTACCACTCGTTGTTATGGTGTGGAGTGGTGCAACTGTTGCTGAAATGAATTTGTGAACTTTCGAAAGTACTGTGTTGCCCCAAAAAATCTCCTAACTTCAATGAAAGTTGTAGGAATTGGCCATTTCATGATGGCCTCCATATTTGCAAGATCCATCTTGAGTTTCCCTCCACTTATCACATACCCCAAATACACCAATGACGGTTGAGAAAACTCACATTTCTTGAGTTTAGGAAACAACTAGTGCTTTTTCAAGGTCTCCTACACCTACATAAGATGTGAGATTTTCTCTTCCTGGGTAGAGATACAAACCAAATGGAATGACCAACCTTTCATACAATCCTTACCTTGTCTTGAATGTGGTCTTCTAGATGTATTCTTCTTTGACACGTACTTGGTGGTATCCCGATTTCAGATCCAACTTGGTGAATTACTTGGTGTGCTACAACGGGTCTAAAAAATCATCGATCTTGGGTAGAGGGTAACAATTCTTGAGTGTAATCTTGTTTAAATCTCTATAATCAATGCACATCTGCCAAGTCCCATCCTTCCTTGGTGTTATAATTATAGGTGACCCACAAGGTGAGGTTCTCAATTGAATCACTCCCTACTCCAATAGCTACTACAACTGCTTCTTCACTTCATTTTCTTACAAAACAAGGTCTATATATCCCAATGTTAAAAAACAGGGATTGGAAATAACTATATTTTGTGCTCCACTTCCCTCTTGGGTGGTTGTTGGGCTCTAAAGATGCCATAAAAAAACCTTAGTTTAACATTAATTTATCAACCCGAGGGTTCATCTTTTATTTCAAGAATATCAGCAAAGTCTATGCAGATAGCTCGTAGAGGTTAAAATCGCGTAGTTAAAGAAAATCTAAGTTTATCAACAATCAATTTCCTAACACTTTCATTAAACTTTTGAAACTAAAATTTTATTGAACATGATTGAAATCTGATCTATAACGTACTTAAAAGCGTGAATTGAATTGCTGAATTGATCTAATTAAGAAACATGAATTGAATCTATGGAAAATCTTAATAAACTAATCTATTGATGACTATCTAATCTGTTGTAAAGAAATAACTGAGTATTGTAAATTGAGAAAAGAACAGTGAATGAAAGGAACAACAAATGCTAATTTAGCATAAAGGAACAATTGCTAATTGAGCAAAAAGGGACAACAAATACTAAACTAAGCGAAAGGGACAACAAATGTTAATTTAGGCAAAAAGGAACAACAAATACTAAACTAAACGAAAGGGACATCAAATGCTAATTTAGGCGAAAAGGAACAACGTGTGTGAAAATGAGAGGAATTGTCAAGCAGTAAACTACAACAAAATGGAATCTGGAACAACAATCAGTTACATTCAAAATGAAGCATCTATCTTTTGCAAGCAAACAACATGAAAGTATTAACACACTTATGCATTTATCTTAATTACTGCAAAGGCGATTTAAACCATAAAATAGAAATCAAACTGATACAATTACAAATTGAGACAGTAACTCCTTCAGACTGGGCCCTCGGTCCTTAGAAGTACTGTTGCTAGAAAATCAATATGCGAAAATGATCAAAATGTTCAAAGCCTTTATTAATTCCATAACTGATCCAACATTTACAAAAACTTTTTGTGCAGAGCAATTCTGAGTTTTGAATGCTTAGATAAAATTCTTAGATGATCCTTTCCAGGATCCACTACCCTTTATATATTACAAAATATGGGTAAATTAAGCTATCATGAGGATCGAGAGATCCTCAGGATCGCTATTACTATTTATGAAGATTACAAAATAGAGAACCAATCTCTCTTGAAACTGCTTTGCGCCTAGTATCTTTAACCTCCAATAGCTTACGTATCTCCAAAATCTCTTTAGCTATCATGGGTTTAGCAATATTTACCCATTCCTGTAACAGAATCAAACAATTCCAACCATATTTTAGAATTTATAAAATAAAACTCAATAATATTTCTGGCAGACATTTTAATCATTTTCTATCCTATTTTATTCCTAAGTAACAGAAAAGTCAGTCGAGATTATATCATAAATCATGGGAATGAGGGGAATATTTGTACCTTTTCATAACCCAACATTACACCCCAGCTTACCTTCTTACATGTCCTCATGCAAGATAATTTCTTACATGTAAAGCAGTGATGTTGTACAGAGGAAAAGTAGGTTCACCAGGTGCCCTAAACCCATTCTTATGTCTGAGTTCTCCAAAAGCAGTGTCTTCCCTATTTCTATTAATTTGATAATCTATCTGGTAATCCTTTGGAGGAAACCAGATAATAGGGGGATTATATATGCACCCAATCCAGGTAGATCCTTCTTCCTAGATCATTCTAGCATTTCTTTCTATTCTGAAGGTGGCTGCAAAGAAATCCCTGAAACCAAAGGGTTCCCTAATATTTACTTCATTTAGGGAGGCATCCCACCTTAACTTGGAGACACCAAGGGCTTCTTCTTCGAGTTCCCTAAAATATTCCATGCCTAATCATATAAAATGTTGGTGAATAGGACCTAAAGAGCCTCTCACCCCTTCCCTTTTCATGAATTTCCTATGTCGCATGATGGCTGGAAAAGATTTTGGTGGTTCTCCTCTGATCCAAAGATCTAACCCAGTTTCTCTCTTTATGAAATTTTTGTGGGATTTAGCCCACCTGAATTGATTTTTGGTGAAGGATAGGAATGCTTGAAGTTGTATGTCTCCAATAAAAGGACCAGGGTTATCTCTATTGTTGTCTTCCAAAATGAAGTTATGGAAGTATAGCTCGCACAGAAAATATTGTACTTTCTCTTCCTGCTCTCTAAAATATGACAAAAACTCAGAGATAGTGGTGAATTTAACCAATTTACCTGCTCGAATAGGTTTCACCCTCAACAACAAGTAGATTTCTCATAAAAACAAAGTATAATTGGTAGCAAGAGCTCTACAATCTATTGCATCAGTGTAGACATCACAAATCTCTTTGATTTGCTCCAAAGATTTTTCCAATTGACCTTGTATTTTCTTTGTCTTCCCTTTAGCCTTAGTCATCTCAGCATAAGTCTCATTTTCCATTGATGACATGGTTTTAAGTTGTTTAAAAACTCTTTGGTGCTCTTCCATGGTCACCATTTCATATCTAGTTTGAGTCAAGGCTTGTTGGGCTTGTACCAACTTTGCTTCTAATATATCAATGATGGCACTATGATCCTGAAAGTGATATGCCTCTTCAGTCTAACAATATGATTCTTTCATTGCTGGGACTACTGTCTGAGTTTCTGCATTTGTGGTCTCCAGACGAGTGGGAATCACTTCCTCAAGTTGTGTAGCTTCTCCTCCTAGAATAATTGGTTGAGCCTCTATTTCATATGCTTCCAAAGGAATATCCTCTTCATTTTGAAAAACTACCCTTCCTGCTGTTGTAATCTTAGTCTGAAGTTCCATTTCTATTGTCTCTTCAAGGATATGCAGCTTTGTCTGTGTTCCTACAGAACTTGTTTGGACTGCCCTCCTACGAAGAGGGTTTCTTCCATGTGCTCTATGTCTTTTGGTATTCTTTCTTTCATGGGCCTTGTCGGCTTGCTCTAGTTGTTTTCTTAATTCTTTGATAATTTCCTTAAGCTTTCCAAATTTCTACTTTAACAGTTTAATCCTTTTAACCCTTCTTTCAACAACGTGTTCTATTTTATCCTTTAAATTCTGCTGTGTATTTTGCCTGATTTATATTTTTGTGAACTGTCAGGGTTTTCCTTACCCTGATCAATCAATAGTTGTTCTTTTGTTTCTTCTACTTGCACTGTCAGGATATTCACCTCAATATGAGGTTATTCTTGTGTTTTATCCTTTGGGAATGACATCTCAATGTTAGGTAAGTCTTCAGCAGGGTCTAAAGAAGGATTTGGTGCTTGGTATTCTTCTGGCCTATTTGTGTCCTTGTTTATTGAGGTCCCTAAACTCCCTAAAACCTAAGCTATCTCTAACTCATAGATTTTCAAAAATTATTCTTTGAAGTGTCCCAGTACCGGCTGTCTATTTCCTTGTGGGGTTTGTTATGTCTGTTCAATTTCATGAACATCTTCCTATAAGGGCTGCTCTGTCTGCGTCATGTCCTGGATTTCTTCAGGTTGTTCTGTCATTTCCTGAATTTCTTTAGGTTGTTCTGTCATTTCCTGAATTTCTTCAAGTTGTTTTGTCATTTCCTGAATTTCTTCAGGTTGTTTTGTGCGTCTCCTTCTTCTTCTCCTATCAATGGGTTTTTAGGAGCAACAATTTATCTTTTTCTCTTTCGCTTTCTCATTGATGCCTCTGCTTGCGAGGTCTGAATCTCTACTAATTGGATGGGGACTGCCTCGAATTCAGGTTGAGGAGGTGGAAATTCCATTTGGGCAGTGGCTTCCTCTTCCTGTGCTATTTCAATTCCCTAGGTTGGGTCTACATGATGTAATTCAGGTTGTTCTACTTGTAGGGGCCTATTGACCTCAATAAGATCATCCCAGGTTATTTGCATTTGACTCAGGGATTTATTTACTATCATTTTTACCAACCCATGGTGGCTAATGATAGTAACAAGATCTTTTGCCTTATGTGTTCTTATAGCGACCTCATGTAACACAACATTTAGAAAAAAAGGTAAATTGATCATTAACCGTTGTTTGAGCATTGCTACTAGTTTGAGGTGGCATGGTCGAATAACATCATACCTTTTGTCGCAGGTGATATACCTCTGTATGAAACCTGCAAGTTCTTTCCAAGGTTCGTTGAGAGTGTTGGGATTAAGTCCCTTTCCCCTTTTATCCAATTCCTCTCCAAGGTCTACGAAAGATTCTACAGCTTCTTTGAGCACTGTATTTCTTCCAGTCCATTGTATGCATGTGTTAGGAAGGCATGTAACCTCTGCTACGATTTCCTGAGTGACTGTAATTCGTATATCTCGAACCATGGAGGTTTCTCCCTGCAAGTTCTGGAAGAATTCGATCACGATGTCTATATCATATCCTTGCAACCGATTGAAGTACTCCATCCACCCCAGGCAGTGTAAGATTTCTCTTGCATGCTCAGTTACCTATAGTAATGTTGGTTCTTGTCACACACTTCGGCCTCCCATATTTCTATAAGCAGGTGAGGATGACTAACGTTCTTTGCTGCAGCTTAACTCAACCAGTTTTTCAAACAACAGGAATAGAAAATATAGAACAACATTGTGTATATGTAAAAATGCGATTTTTTTCGTATTTACTGCACTTATTGAAATCTATCGGTAAATTTGTCGAGCATCTTCCCCCCATAAATGGAAAGTTTGATCTCGACCGTGAAATGTACGAGTGTAATAATGGCAGAGACTTCCTACGAGGTGTGATTGTTATGTTGTCGCTGTCACTGGAAAAGATAGTCATTAATAACTTTTCAAAAAGCACTTTAATGATATTTATGATAATCATCACCTTTTATGGGAAATTCAAATTGTCATACCTATGTTAGAAACCCCTTGAGGAAAAAAGATTCTGAAAGATTTTAAATTTGTTCACATGTTTAAAATTTTCCACATATCATAACATTGTCACTTTCCCTTTTTATTGGATATATCCAGAATGATAGCCTCGTTGTTTAGAAAAGGAAATCTAAGAACACACTAAAACTTGGCGTATTAAGGTAAACTTCGATACCACATGCAGAGCCACTGCTGCTAGCAGGCGTCCATAGCCTCGACATGGTTTCCTTTTAACCCATAGATGACTCTGTATCCTTAATAAATAGTTTTAGTTGTCTTTTCCCAAGAAGACCATTCTCCTATTTTGGTAGCTAGATGATGCTAATGCCACTCGCTAGATTGTAACCTAAGTGAACAAGCCGGCTCGTGGTGAGACCTCTTGTCCTTTGACAAAAAAATGCCAAAGGCCATTGCCCTGGTGTGGTGTCCATAGTGGGAATGTCACCTATATTATTGTCTGATGATCATGGTAGGTTGGCTCTTGATGAGACCTCATATTCTTTATGGAAGAAGTTTATTACTTTATTTTGACTTTATTTTTTTATTTTTTTTTAAGAGCTCTATCAAGGGAGGCTCGTATACTCCTTAATAGTGAGGGATGGTGTAATAAGTGTAAGAATGCCAAGTAAGAATGTATTTAAGATTCTTTATTATGATATGAAAGCAATTATCATTCGAGTATTTGTAGATATATAGGGGAAAGAAACGAATTATGGTGGTAAATGAATTGTGAACAATTTTTAAGATGATTCAGAGAAATTAATCCAAAAATAGTTTACTAGGTATGTTAAATGATCCACACCAAATGACAAACTATTGTTGATGAAAAGGAATCGGTGAAGGTCATACCCAGAGGAGTGACTAGCATAACAATGGCATGTTTTGAGAAAGGAACAACAATAAGAAAGAATCATGAAGGGAACAACAATTTTTCCTTTCGAATGGACAACACTATTGAAAAAGGAAAAATAGGCATTATAAGGGAAC
>JZKD02S0089830.1:0-12437 GCA_000966675.3 Picea glauca | reverse complement strand
ATGGTGCCCAGACTTAATTGTGCACCATGCATCCCCAGGATGGATGGTTCACATCACATTGGCGCTTTCACTTTCATAATCCTGAAATCCTCTTTCCCCCCTTATTTAGGCCCCACCTTTCCATAGAAATCTGAGCTATGACTGTGGGATAGGCTCCCAGGTCTCATCACTTTTCACGTTTTGAGGTTTTGAAATAAAAGGGCGAACCATGTCCTCCCAACCTGCGATTCCCGAAATGCCGACTAGCTAACACATGTCCCTGCCGTGATCAGACAGCCCAAACTATTTCGTGACAATGACCACAATGGATAAGCACAGGTGCTAATCCTCGTGAAAATCGGTGGCTACGAATTTCCCAATGACCCTCGATATGCTTCCTCAATAGATCCTGGCCACTAAAAACAAATCTTTGCCCGCTCGCTTGATTTGAGTCATTGTTCAATCGTTCTTGCAGAAAGCAAAACTGGAGACTTGGCTAACCACACTTAGGCCTATAAAGGTGAAGGTTCAGAGATGGGAAAAGGAGAATTCACCAGCCTCAAGGAAAACAAAGAAGCTCGAGACTAATTTCTCTCAGGCTCATTTTGACAGGGAAAACAGTCAACTAAAGGAAAAAAACGACGAAGAGAATATATGCTCGAAAGGGAAAAATATGATCGGATCTGCAAGAAAAAGGGGAAATACAAACAAAAACTCAGACCTAGACCAAAACCACAAACCATGAGGGTAAGAAGTTTTTAAGCACTAACAGTATCCATATGGACTAGTCTTATGTGAATATTTTGATTAACCTAGGACATACAGTAAGACTATTACAGGAACAAAAGATGTTGCATCATGTAGAGGATCTACAATAGTTGTATAATGACCCATTATACCCCAAAGTATTCGAACTTGAGTTAGGAACCTATGTGGTGATGAATGATTAAGAGGAACCAGTTATACCATTTCTAGTGAGTGTGAACGATGGATTGTGGACCATACAGTTCGATGGTTCCTGGTCCAAATTTGGATCAGGAGCAAGGGTTGTTATCATAAATCCTACAATTATATTTTTCCATTATTCGTTTCATTTAGAAGTTGATTACATTAATAACATGGAAGAATATGGCCTGCACGGGTGTAGACGGATTGGCAAGTGCCGTGTAAATGGAAGGAAATTTGTAAAAATGAAGTCTCATGTTCGATTCTCACCCGGATTTACTCGTGCGCCATTCTTACGGGCTAGGTGGTTGCACCTAGGGTTATAGTGGTATCTGACGGGGATCGAACCTATGTCACGCGAGTACGAGAACCGCGAGTTGTCGATTCCCCCAGTACAAAAAAAAAAAAAATGGAAGAATATGAATCTTTTTTGCTAGGACTTCAATGAGCAAGAAATATGGGAATCAAGAAATTAAAGGAGGGAGGGGATTCAAAACTTATTGTGAATGAGCTAAAGAAACAATGTGAAGGAAGGAATCCTTGATTGAGGAGATATAAGCACATGGTGTGGGGAGGGATCGAGTTTTTTGACAAATTTAATATCACTATTGTTCCTTGGATGTTCAACCAGTTAGTAGACTCCATGGTGTTTGCAGCGACAATTTTCCAACCTTGTGAACCCAACCCTTATACCAAATACATGGTTGATGTAATGTTTTGACCTTTCATTTCTGATAATATTGGTTCATGGTATATTTTTTAGGATGATAGACATATTTTTAGTTTTCTTAATTTCCTTCATGAGTTCTATGGCCAGGTAGTAGAAAAGGTACAGGATGGAGAGGATACTCTATTGATCCCATTGAAAGCTAACAAGATTTCTAGAGGTACAGTCCCTTTGGATAAGTTTTTTTATATATCAGGTATATTGTTTGGGACTAACAAGCATTATTTAGATTAATAGGTGATAGAGATAAACACCATCTCAAAAGAATCACCTAGGCTCAATATTGGATGAGATTGCACTCTGCGGAAAAGACAAAAGATCGAGGCAATGGTGCGAGAGAAAAAGGACATATTTTCATGGTCATAAGATGAGTTGAAAATGTATGATTTGAATATCATTAACCATGTGATCCCACTAAAAGAATATGTGAAACCATTCAGGCAACACCAAATATGCCCCCCTATAATACAAAGAGAATTGAAGAAACTTTACAAGGCCCAAATCATCGAGCTTATTAGATATTCCAATTGGGTAGAAAACGTGGTCCCAGTAAGGAAGAAAATTGGTGAAATACGAGTTTGTATTGATTTTTATAATCTTAACCTTGCATATTTGAAAGATAATTATCCACTACCCACCATGGAGCATGTGATTCAAGTAGTCACAGGTTGTGGTATGATTTCAATGCTAGGTGGTTTTTCAGGATACAATCAAGTAGAAGTCACTAAGAAGGACAAGTACAAAACTTCTTTCACAACCCCATGGGGAACTTATGCATACATGCAAATTCCATTCAAACTCATGAACGTTGGAGCTACTTTTTGATCTGCCATGGATTTTTCATTCTCTTACTATATTTTTAAAGTTATTGTTGTTTATCAACATGACATCACTATATATTCTAAGAATTTCAATGACCATGTTACTCACGAAATATTTTTGATAGGTGCAGGTCCCTTGACATATCAATGAACCCTGATAAATACATATTGGGGGACTTTGAATGTAAATTGTTGGGGCACATCGTCTCCATAGATGGAGTGAAGATCGATCCTGATAGAGTGAAGGGGATCCAATAAGTCCATATCCTTGAGAACACTAAATCAGTTCAAACCTTCTTTGGCCGAATCAATTTTGTGAGGAAGTTTATTCCTAACTTTACGAATATAGTAAGGCCCATTTCAGATATGCTAAAGAAGGACCATGATTTGAAATGGGATGATGAGGCCAACAAAGAATTCATGGATATCAAACAGGCCTTTTTTCAGTCTCGAGTGCTTTCCATCCCCGATTATGGTAAGATCTTTTTGTTATTTTCATTTTCCTCTAACATCATGTTGACATATGGGAAAATCCCTCATGCAACAGGGGATCATCACCTGATCAAGGAAATGATTAGGCCTATACTCATTTGGTATGGTGACATCCACCAATATGTGGGCCCAGTTGCCACTAACAATAAAGTTTATCCTTAGATAGGAGACTTAATCATTAAGATCTTATCTAAATTAATCTAGGTTTGCGGAAAATAAATATAATCTACTAATCCTATATCTATTGAGAGAAAATATTATTTAAAGTGCAAATAGAAAAGATTGATTCTCAAGACTTAGAAGAAATTCATCATCTCAAGAAATCCTGAAGCACAATAACCTTCATTAATAGGAATAGATCGTGACAATTATATTTACACCATACTTCTGGTCAAAGAAAAATTTTAATATCTACAAACAAAAATATGAGAAACAATAGTCTCATAAATCAATTCCATGGTATGAAAGAGATGATCTTATCATATGAAAATGGCTTTTATGTTTACTATCGCTTTTAATACTTGAACATAAATATCAAGTAGAGATGAGAATGATGAGTGATAAGTTTTTTAGAAATAATTCATGAATATTATTATACTATAAGTACAGACACATCAATGATTATCAATCATAGAAATAATCTTGATAATAATCTCTTTGATTTGATATACAATCAATTTGATAAATAAATGAGTTATGGAAATATCAATGGTTATAATTATGATGATGTTTCTTCAGAATTATAGAATATTCGCAGACATGAAGGTCATCCTGTCGATGATTTATTTTCAATATTTATGTTAATTTTCTTTATATTTCATGAGAAAGATCAACCTTCTGGAGAGGATGCATTAGATCAATTTCTCTATCTTAATTCTCTTTCTAACACACGAGATCGGGACAATAATGATGAATATGAAGTTAATTCATTTCATGATATGAATTTTACTAAAGATATTAGTCCATCAGTTACTATTGATTCAAGGTCTAATTCTATTGAGTCCACTAATAACACTGAAATTGATATACAACAACAAATGTTAGGATTTTGTGATATACATTTTCAGGAACAAGAGAGTGTATCTAAAGATTCAAATTTTATATTAAACAATGGCATTAAAGCTCTTGTTGAAAATGAAATGGTGGAAGAAGACTCATTATTTATTTCTCAAATGGACACTGAGATTGAAGATGTAATTGATGCTTGTATTAATGACGATTTCACATTTTATTCTTCTAATAGTGAACACGTGTCCCATATTCTTTCACAGAACTTACCATTAAATTAGATTTTGCATGATAATTTTTCTTTTGAAATAGTTAATGAAGGTTATCCTATCAAAAGGGAAGCATTTAACTTTTTACACTTTGAAAGTTTATATTCTTTGTATCCAGATATATTTGTTGAGCATAGCATACACTTTGATATTAATGATTTTAAATTTAAGACTACTCTATGATAAAAATCTAGTTTGATGTGAAGTGATAAGAAAATATCTTACAAGAATGAGGGAAATGTTGCTATTAAATTTAATTAATTGAATGATTATGAAGGAGAAGATGATATTTTGATAAATACTTCTTATGAGTCACATGCATATTTACCTAGTTCATTTGATGTCATTGGAAATACTAATTTGGTTTGTAAATTGGAAAATGATGGAATCTTTTCTCATGTTGTAGATGACACCAAGTCACTTCATCGCAAGATGATGGTCATGTTAGGATCTTATGTCATTAATTTCAAACTTGAACATAGAAAGAAAAATGGGGTAATGTGTTGCAAGGTAATGATTATGTCAAACCCTCATCTTGTTTCTTTTCAATTTAATGACATTTATTTAAAGGAAGTATTCTTTGTTAAGTCCCTTTATCATTTTTCAAATCATGATCCTGATAAAATTCTTTCTAATCATGATCCTGATGAGACATGTATTCTCTCCATTAAATCTTCACAAACATTAAATGACTCCCAATTTGCTTTCTATGATCCACTTGAAGCTTGTTGGAATAATCCCTTTCGAGGAAGTTTCCATTTCATATTATTCTCTTGGTGAATGGGGAGTTAGATTTGATTCTTCCCATCTTTAGATATGAAGTATTACAACCCCAAGTACTAATATGTGACCGATTTGTTTTTGCAATATTGGAGTTACTTCGATGGTTACAATGGAAGTTTGATTTCACATAGTTTTCAATGTAGTTTAGATTAGGTTTAGAAATAGATTAATTAGTTTAGTTTTGGTTTTTTTTCTTTCACAAATAAATTACCTCTCTATGTTTACTCAAATAAGCAGTTATGGAGTGATATGTCAATGTTAAGCTAAAGACGAGCCATCATCAGGATGCATTTGGGGAAGTTCACTTTAACTTTCTTCTCTGTCTATTATTTATTGTATTTCTCATTATTACTTTCATTAAACATTTCTTGTTAAGTATTCTTTTAAACTTTTGATGATCAAGACTCATTTGTCAAATGTTTAGTGAAATCAATTTTCTATGATTTTGAAGCATGAATATCTAAAGAGAGAAAAATGAGAAAGAATTTGATATTTGGTTACACATAACTTTTCATTCTTTTAAATCTCTTTTGATGTGTAACTTAATGAATGTGTCCCTCATGTTGTGAAATCAATGTCATAATTGTACTTTAGTTTAAGTTACTTTTTTTGGTTTTTACAAATTTTTCATTTTTATCTTAGATAATTTTGTGACATTTTCTTTTAATAAAATGTCTGATTTGCTAAAATTCCATACATTGATAAAAGTAATTTTAATCTATCACAACCTTAAGGAAATAACATAGTTATATATAAAAATATTGGAAGGATCTAATAGGGATTAGAATTCAAATTTATTATTCATCGTATTCCTTTCTTTTTTATTTATGATATAGTTGTCTACCCATTTTCCCTTGGTGATATCTTGGTATATTCATGGATTATCGTGATTCCACAATTTATTTTTATGATTAGGTCATTTTGATTAAATAAGTCCTTGTACTTTTCTAGAGTTTTGTTTTTTCCTTTTCCTCGCTTTCAAGTTTGTTTGATTGTTATGATTCTTCAATGGTAGATTTGGCATTTGCACATTTTCAAAGTTTCATTTTTTTTCTTTTGTCGGTTTTCTTGAAGTTTGAAAAGGGGTTAATAACCCTTGACAAATAAATGATAGAATTTGGGTTATTCTTAAATGCATCTCTATGACTGAAAGCATCACACTTAATCATTGATACAAAGTTCTATGGCTTGTGGGAAGACTTTCTAGATTTCTGGTGGAACTCCAATGTTACCATGCATTCATATCTATAATGCTAGTACACTTAACTTTAGGTCTCTTACAGAACTCTTATTTGAGCTCCACAAACCTCACATTAAAAATCTTATAACTAAATGATTGATGGAAGGAACACCTTAATCTTAACCAGTAATGAGTATATTGCCAGGAAAATACAAATAACTTTCATATCACCTCGCTTCCCTAAACACCTAATTGCACATGAAATACATATACACAAATCATTAAGGGTGTAACATAATAAAAGGGAAGTTGAAAGCACTTAGCAATGTGGGAAGTATAAGTAAACCCGTCGAGGCTATGAACGATCACTGGCAGCGGGGCCATACTTGTATGATACTAAGGCACCTTCGTTGGGGATATGGATGTTCATTGGTAGTGGGGCCATACTTGTATGATACTAAGGCACATTCTTTGGGGATATGAATGGTCGTGGTAAGAAAATAAATAACCGGTTAAAGAGAGATGAGGAACACACATAGGAAATTGTTTACTCACTCAAAGTGAAGGCACTAGGTCACACCTTGTATCAATTATTTTTGGATTGAAAGATAAGTAAAATTAACCTCATAAGTTGGCTCAAAGATGTAATTTGTTAGTTACCTTGATATATGTGCTTAGTGTTTTCATGGTAGGAGTCGATTTGAGCTTGAGGAGGTCGAACTGAGTTGTGGGGTTGCATTTCTTGAGTTTTGGGGTCATTTTTCTTCCTATAGGTCGAGTTTCCATCTTGTTGGGAGAGTTTATTAGCAAATGGGTTCAAGTTTGAGTGTGTTGGGACAGTGTATCAGTAGAGGGGACCGAATTAGTGTGTTGGGAGAGTATATTAGTAGTGGGGACGATTTATTCATTGTTGGGTGAATTTCCTGGACAAAGAAGTTGAGTTATTTTTGGAGGAAGGGAGATTTCACTTGTTGGCTAAGTTTTTGGTTGATGGGAGACCAAGTTTCCCTTATTGGATGAGTTTTTTTCCTGATAGGACAAGCCCCCTATTGACTAAACCATTTTTTATCATCTTAAGGTCAAGTTAGTATATCAAGCTATATATTTGTGTGTGGAGGTGATTTATTGTTGGTGAAGGCCACGATCTGAGCTAAACCCTTGCTTGTGGGTTGATTTTAACTTGTGGTTGTTTTCATATATTGTTGGGGGGGATTTAGTGTTGTCTCTTGTTGCTGGGATGACTTCACTGATGTAGGAAAGGTTGAAAGAGTTGGATGTCTTATACAAGAAGTGTATGTCAGTCCTATTCATTTTTATATTAGCAAAGACAACCTATTTGAAGTATATATCATTGATATTCATCTTCATATCAGCGAAGGAAACCTACAGGAAATATACATCATGTTCCTCTTATTTTCTACTTGTACTATTGCTAAGGTATTTAAATGTACTTTGGTTGTCTCAAATATGTATTGCAATAAATATCTTTGGATTTCCAATATTGATGCTTCATTGTAAATAATAGTAGAGAATAGAGACACATATAAATTGTTTAATAAATTCTCATATGCAAATTGTTTGTTGAAATGACTACATTGCTAGACTAAGTGAAAAACCCAAAAAAATGAGTGGGGACACTACAGTATTATCAGAGCTTGTGATCCTCCCAGCCTGTGAAGGTATACAAGTTTGGATATGGAAAACACTCAAAACAATTCAAGGAAAAATGGAACCTGTGTTTCAGAGGGGTAGCAAGAAAGGAATCAAAGACAACAAGAGCAAGATGAGGAGTTTGCAGATTGATTGAAGGAATATTTGGCATTTAGTGAGGCATTTCACACAACCATGTCATTCAAGGATTTTTTCACCATACAACATATTGAGTGGTATAAACCCCAAGTATCAATGGAAAATAAGGTGAATGTGTCAAGGAAAAAGGTACTAGTTTATGAAGATTCTAATACTTCTAAAAATGAGGAAAATGTTGACTCTTCGTATGTTTCTTCTCCTACAAATGAGCACATGGACGCTCATGAGTCATTAGAACCCAAGACTGCAAAGGTTGGGAAGAAAAGGAAGAAGATAGAATTGATATAGTCTTATTCTAGAAGGGTGAAAGTGTGGTTTGGGATGAGGAGCCAACTGATTACACTATGATTTTGGATGAAGAAGAAGTAAATGTTGTTGATGGTATGGGGGACACAAGTCTCTTTGATGTTAACTTAGAGACCATCTATGATAGGCATTGTGGAGAGAAGATTTTCCTTGATGAAGCAGTTCTTTATCATGATTCTACCATGCCTTTTGGAGATTGCATGGTATCATCTAGTGAGCCAATTGGTTTTTATGAGGGTAGTGTTCTTACACTGGACAAAAAAATACAAAATCAATGCTGGGATAGCCCATGCCACTATGATGAATATGAATGAATTCCTTCAGCAATGCAGGTGATCCAGGTGGATATCAATATGCATCCCACATATTCCAACTGGCTCAAAACAATCTTTTGGCAATTTACTATTTTTAGCATTTTTTTAGTTCCTAAACTTCTAGGTCCATTTTGAGGGCCTAAATGAAGTTTTTTCATGATCGAGAACCTCAATGATAGCCAAAGTCTTTCATTGAGCCCAAAAAATGAATCTCCTCCTCAATACATTTCCAACAAGCTATCATGCACCCCAAACGGAGATTGTATGCCAAAGTTACGCCCACGGGAAGTTGATACACCAAACTACCCAAAACGGGGTCCACAAAATTGTTGGCTTTTCATCTTCCAGGGTTAGGGTTTTAAACTTTCTTTATGTTAAAAATTCCTTTGGAGCCTCATTGTAACAATCATCTTCTTATGAATGTGAGTATCTATCAAATCTCTTCTCAGAGATAAGTTGCCACCATTCTAGCGAGTCTTTCACTCTATATTTCTACAATTTTGTACATTTCGCTCATTAATAGAAATTGTATATTACTATATCTCTATGCCTATGGTTATATATTTGATAAATATATGTTATATTATTGAATATATGATATATCTCTGTACATTTCTTTATTATATCTCCACTCTCATTTCGTGCCGAAAATAATCTGGATCAGTGGTATCAAAGCAGCCTACTCTTGATTGTTTTTCATTGCATGTCCCTGACGAGGTTTGTTTATAGAAAGTTGTGTCTCAACCTTGTCTCTATTGACTAAAATCGCTCTCACATGCCCAAGAAACCCTCCATGGTTGAAGAAAATAAAAACGACGGTGCAGAAGATTCTATTAATTTGTTTCTTGAGCAAGCTCTCACGCAACATAGGGATGAAATGATGGAAAAAATTTCCCACATCCTTCAACGCCTACCAATAACAACAAAAATGTTGTTGGTTACTGTTATTCTATATTGTCTTATTTTATTGACCAAGGGTTCATGTCTGTTCGGGTTTCCAACAAAGCCTCTAAAACTGTCGGCCCTCCTAGTAAACGAGAAAGCAACACAACACACAGAATGCGCTGCACAGTCTCACCCAAGATAGATTTAATGGGTGGTTGTAAGACTCAGGTGTTTACAACCTAGGATTGAGTGTGAGATAAGCGAGTTATATATTGAACTATTTATTATAACTTGTAAAGACAATGCATTTTTATCGATGAGTAAGTAGGAACTATAACAACTCCTTCATTCAACATAATAATAATTTCTTCAGACAATAAATATATGCAAGCATTCCTCACATAACACAGATGTTACCGTGGTTCACCCCCTCCTAGGCTACGTCCACAAATATTTATCTCTCAATTCTTTTATTATAGTATTTATGCATCGTTAATGTCGTGCACTTACAACTCTTCATAGTCGAGTAAGATCTATATGAGGCGGACTAGATCGCACTAGGATCCCCATCCTGCAATCTAACCCTCAAGATCTACCTTTTCTCGTGCTCTCTAGATCAAAATATTATACAAAAATGGCTTATATCGCAAAACATTACATATCACATCAACTCATGCATAACTACAACAACAACAATCATCTGAACCAACAACCAACCCCGTATGATCCCTAAGGATATATATTTATACATTTCGGTCTCTTCAACCATTTACAGTACCTTACCAAAACTCTAACCCTATCATCATTAGGTCTTCCTCCCATGCATGCGTGTTGTTCTTCCTTCCATATATTGTTTCCCTTGTGCATGATTTCTTGCATGTGCGCGTGTTTTGTTTCCTTCCACTTGTCGCTTTCCTTGCGCACACTTTCTTTCCCAAAAATGCCTTTCTTTTCCACTTGGGTCTGCCTCCAACAGGCCCCCAAAACTGACATGTGGCTCGTCCTGAGCCACCTAACCTTTGTGTGCTTTGTTGATATCCTTGGTGATCGCTTGGATGTTTTCCTTGAGCTCTACTACCTGTGTTTGTGCATGTGCAGTCTTTTCCTTAAGTGTGTCCACTATCTAGACTACAATTTCATCATTGATCAATTCCACAGACTCTACCTGGGTTTGTACTATATGTGCCTTGGCTTCCTCTTCTTGTGCCAAGACTTCTACTACCCACTCCTGCAATGGTTCCATTTGATCTTAAAGATCATGTTTATGTGTTTGCGCAGTAGTTAGATCTGCCTGCAATCTATTCATGTCATGTGGCCCTTTGACGCGTTTTGTGATTGGAATTGTCTTTTGCCTCTACTTTAGATCTTTGATCATTGCATTGATCCTATCTTCTTCCCTGTCCCACTTTTGGACCTGCTAATCCTCTTCTAACTTAGTCCACAACTGTGCTTCTTGATCGAACAAGTCAGTTGTTGTGCTAACCTGTTGCTCTATCTTATGCAGCTATGTTGTTGCTTCCTGCTTCCTTTTCTCCTTTACTATTGGTGGAGTGGTTGGCATGAGTTGTTATCGGAGATTCTCGATCTCCTTCTGATATTGATCGATTGCCTGCACAATATGATCAATATTTTTTGCTACTGTGATTTCATCTCTCTGTGTGACCTATGGAATCTTCTCGTAATTTCCTACCACCTTCTGCTCCAATCCTTTTATACGCTCCCTTTCCTCCTAGGTCTCATATTTAGCCTGCTCATAGACTATTTCCAGTGTGTCTCACTTCTCTGTTGCTCACTACAATTTGACTAATTATTTGTGTGCATGAGACTGTACCTCATAATTTATACTAACCTTCAACTTGTGTAGTGCCCTGGTTGGCATCCGCGTCAACACCAGTTGGATTTGGCTTAAGTCCTTCAGGGGTGTCTACCCCAAAATATCATCCATGCACAACATACTAGGTGTGATGTAGAATGTTGCGTTCGGGTGTGGTAATGGATGGACTGGATCTCACTCTTCTACTTCCACTCTTTCCTCCATCTATGTTGTTGATGGTTTTGTTCCCCTGCTGCTTGTTGTCTTCCCTTCCCCAATTTTCTTGAGGAGTTGTTGCATGTTTTCCAGTTCCTCTTCAATCCTATCCCTGTCATGCGCAGCATGGTCAAAATTTTCGGATAGAAAATCTTAGACCATTTGGGCTATCATTTCTCCATCATCATCCATGATCGTGTACTCTGGTGGTGTTCTTTGTGCCTTCTTTTTCTTGTGCATGCATCCTATCTACGTGGTTGGCCTCTTGTTTCCCCATGGTTCCTGTGGGTTGGTACTTGTTTCAGTCTCTTGCACGGGCTCAACCTATTTCTGCTTCTCCTTGGTCGACTGCTTCTTATCCTTCTTCCCATTCTGGGTCCCTTTCTTCCTTGTCCCTTCGTTTGTCTGTGTCTTTTTTCCCTGGCCCATTCTTCATCTCTTGAGCACTTGGATTTCTTGAGGCTTTATTTCTCCCTGCCCTGCCTCTTCTTCTACTGTTTTTTCTAAAAAATCCTAAGTGAGGGATGGAATCCTCCATTCATCGTCCCATTCCCTGATGACCATGTCGATGTCACCCTCTTGATACAATAGCACATTTGTAGCCATTTCTTATCAGGATCCTTACGTGCATGTATCCACATTGTATGTCTTGTATCCCTAAAGTTGGTGATGTCTCCATATCGCGCGACAGTCTCTGGTGTTATTCTCCGTATCTTGGAGATGGTTTCTTGTGGTTTGTGTAGGTATTCTTCAAATATGGACCACTTCATACTTTTGATCCTAGCATCTGGTCTAGCTCTAAGAAATAAATATCTCGCTCCCTAATTTGGTTTGGGTATGGTACAAAAAACTACATACCTTGGCTCTTTCCATCTAATGAATGTTATTAA
>JZKD02S0089819.1:0-11009 GCA_000966675.3 Picea glauca | reverse complement strand
TGTAATAGACCTGGTGTATATGATCACATACCTTGTTGAATTATGTCTTATTCTAGACAACGAACATGTAGAGCGTGCCCCGCACGGAATATTTGTTGTATAGATATGAAAAATGTACAAAAAATACTACATATTGTACTATAACCAACACATTTGGTCTTACTAAATTTGGWTCTGTTATGAAGAAGTTATGACATTTTTACCCGAAACACTTGTTTTAGACTAGTTTCAGGACTAGCCACAAACCCTATTTTCCATGGAGTGTAACTCCAAAACTACAATGACCCACAAGCTGAATTTTGTACCACAACTACTTAGATATATTTTCTAAATGGCCTCCCAATTTCACAGTCTGAATCATTCTATAAAAAAAATTATTGCGAAAATGGTGAGATGGCCTGTAAATAACATACCTTAGAAAGCATCATCAAAAGAATTTATCCTCCCTTGAATTTTGGCCTTCTTTACTTCACCTTCCCTCTGAAATTCGGCTTAGATATCTTTTGGTTACCTCAGTCACCTGTAGATATTCAATATTCTCAAGTGTGATTAAAATGAGAGAGCATTGCCTCTTATTTATACTCTCCAAGTAGCTTCCTTACAAGCATCTTCTAGGCCACTTTGTGCACATAGTCACCTATGTCCAACTTTGTCCAATTTGCCACTTTTCCATGTATCCAATAGCGACTTGACCACATAATCCATTTTCCTCATTTTAGGGTTAGCCTTCTTATAACCACTTTCCATAATTAGAAAGTTCTCCATTTTTTTATTATTTAAATAATCCTCCTTGACTTTGTCCCTTCACTTTATTATTTAAACAATCCTCTTTGATTTTGTCACTTCACTTTATTATTTAAATAATCATCTTTGACCTTATTACTTCACTTTATTATTTAAATAATCCTCTTTGACTTTGTCACTTCACTTTATTATTTAAATAATCCTCTTTGCAAAMACTTTGACTTCTTTGACCTTTTGGGGTTTCAAGCCAATCATATGAGGGTCCTTCAACTTCGTAAGGCAATAACTCTCAAACCATGAGGAGTTATGTGACGTTCCACATACCACCGGAAATGGCATGACATATATTATCCATCTAGAATAATCTTACCTGCAAATATATCAAAACTCATATCATTATACATCAAACAAACTTGGGTCCATTACCCAAACCTTTGTGCTACCAGAATTCACTACCAAACATTCTTCAAGGGTTGACATCAATGAAAACCAACCCAATTAATCAACAATATCCCCCTTTGGCATTGATGGAAACACTCTGATGCAATATTGAAATCATATGACTCATGCTCCCCCTGGAACCATGCCTCTGTCCTCTGCATCTGATAAAGCTCTCCCCCTTTGTCATCAATGACAAAGGTATCTTTCCATTTGGGTATGCTCCCCTTAACTGACTCGTCTGATATCCCAACCTGAATTGTCCTCTTTACGGTGCTTCCTCATGTACATCTAAGACATATAAGATCAGCATTCAAAGCATTCATTTTGGAGTAGAAATAACTCCGAGTATCTGGCGAAGATACTCAAAGGCTTCTTATGGAAGCGGTTTTGTAAAGATGTCTGCCACTTGTTCTTTTGTGCCCACATATTTAACTCTGATGTTTTTTTCTGCAACCTGTTTCTGTAGAAAGTGATACTTGATTGGAATGTGATTCGTCTTGGAGTGCATATTTGGGTTCTTTGAGATACTGATGGTGCTTGTATTATCACAATAGATTGGAATGGGCTCATCATACTCAACCTGTATATCTGTCAGAGTTTGTTTCATCCATAGAACCTTTGTACAACATGTTGTTATTGCAATATACTCTGCCTTGGTTGTAGATAAAGATATTGATGATTGTTTCTTTCTTAGCCATGATACTAAACACTCACCCAAGTAGAACGTTGTTCCACTGGTGCTTCATCAGTCATCAATGCAACCTACCCAATCTGCATCTGTGTAGGCAATAAGTGATAGATCCTTTCCTTTTGGATAACATAATCCAAACTCTTTTGTTCCTTTGAGATATTTGAAAATCCTCTTCACTGCTAATANACTTTGACTTCTTTGACCTTTTGGGGTTTCAAGCCAATCATATGAGGGTCCTTCAACTTCGTAAGGCAATAACTCTCAAACCATGAGGAGTTATGTGACGTTCCACATACCACCGGAAATGGCATGACATATATTATCCATCTAGAATAATCTTACCTGCAAATATATCAAAACTCATATCATTATACATCAAACAAACTTGGGTCCATTACCCAAACCTTTGTGCTACCAGAATTCACTACCAAACATTCTTCAAGGGTTGACATCAATGAAAACCAACCCAATTAATCAACAATATCCCCCTTTGGCATTGATGGAAACACTCTGATGCAATATTGAAATCATATGACTCATGCTCCCCCTGGAACCATGCCTCTGTCCTCTGCATCTGATAAATCTCTCCCCCTTTGTCATCAATGACAAAGGTATCTTTCCATTTGGGTATGCTCCCCTTAACTGACTCGTTTGATCTCCCAACCTGAATTGTCCTCTTTACGGTGCTTCCTCATGTACATCTAAGACATATAAGATCAGCATTCAAAGCATTCATTTTGGAGTAGAAATAACTCCGAGTCTCTGGCGAAGATACTCAAAGGCTTCTTATGGAAGCGGTTTTGTAAAGATGTCTGCCACTTGTTCTTTTGTGCCCACATATTTAACTCTGATGTTTTTTTCTGCAACCTGTTCCTGTAGAAAGTGATACTTGATTGGAATGTGATTCATCTTGGAGTGCATCATTGGGTTCTTTGAGATACTGATGGCGCTTGTATTATCACAATAGATTGGAATGGGCTCATCATACTCAACCTGTATATCTGTCAGAGTTTGTTTCATCCATAGAACCTTTGTACAACATGTTGTTATTGCAATATACTCTGCCTTGGTTGTAGATAAAGATATTGATGATTGTTTCTTTCTTAGCCATGATACTAAACACTCACCCAAGTAGAACGTTGTTCCACTGGTGCTTCATCAGTCATCAATGCAACCTACCCAATCTGCATCTGTGTAGGCAATAAGTGATAGATCCTTTCCTTTTGGATAACATAATCCAAACTCTTTTGTTCCTTTGAGATATTTGAAAATCCTCTTCACTGCTAATANATCTGATACACTTTAATATTTTTGGAGCATGCATAAGCTAAAAGCAATTGGATTGCTTCCATTTTGGAAATTGGGGCAAATGTCTCTTCAAAGTCGATTCCTTCAACCTGTGCATATCCTTTACATACCAATCTATCTTTGTTCCTTGTAACTTGTCCATTTTCATTCAATTTATTCCTATATACCCACTTTCTGTCAATCATATTCTTATCCTTTGGTCTTCGAACCAATTCTCAAGTGTAATTTTCTCTATTTGATCCAATTCTTCATCCATGGCCTTATTCCAAAATTCATCCTTGTTGGCCTCTTCAAAACAAGTTAGTTCAATCGTAGATGAGAGTGCTAGGTGCGTTTGTTCTAGTGAACAGATTCTTCTTCTAGTCTCAACTCCTGCATCTTTGTTTCTGATAATCTGATCTGAAGGATGATTCTTTTGTACTTGTCTGCTAGGTGTCTTTGGAGGAACTTGTTGAACTTGTTCTTCTGCTTCTATCGGATCCTCTTCATCTTCCCCTTCTTCATCTTCTGCTTCTTATTTGTAAAGTTGTTCCATTGATTAATTTTCTTCTTCCTTTAATTCTTGCCTACCTGTTTCATCAATTGTTACGTTGATACTTTCCACAACTTTTTTCAATCTTAGGTTGTAACACTTGTATGCTTTCCTTGTACTTGAGTAACCAACAAGTACTCATTTGTCCACACGAGAGTCAAACTTTCCCATTCTTCCATCTTCTCTTTTGATGTAGCATTTGCTTCCAAAAACTCTGAAGTGCTTCACATTTGTTGGTATTCCTTTCCATAGCTCATAGGGAGTTTTCTTAGTGTTGTTTCTGAGCATTACTTTGTTTTGAATGTGAACTGTTGTATGCACTGCCTGTGTCCAAAAGATATCTGTCAATTTAGAATCCATTATCATTGTTTGAGCCATTTCATGTACTGTCATGTTCTTTCTTTCAACAACTCCATCCTGTTGAGGTGTCCTAGCAACAGAGAATTGTCTTTTTATTCCATGCATGTTGCAGTAGTCCATAAATTCCTTTGAAGTGAACTCTCCTCCATTTTCAGATCTCAAGCATTTGATTTTTGAATCCATTTCATTTTCAACCATTTCATTGTAGACCTTGGAGTTTTCAAAAGCTTATGACTTATTCCTGAGAAAGCAAACTGCAATCATTCTTGTATAATCATCAACTAATAACATAAAGTATTTCTCACCTTTTAAACCATTTGTTGTAGTTGGTCCAACTAGATCAGTATGCACAATTTCCATTRGTCTTGTCRTTGAATATTCTTTTGATTTAAACCTGGTCTTTGTTTGTTTTCCTTGTTGACAATGCTTGCATAAAGTGTTGGTTGGTTTCGTGATCTGGGTCATTTCTCTAATTGCTTCCCTTTTGCTAACTTTGACAAGGTTATCAAAATGTATGTGACCCATTCCTCTGTTCCATAACCAACTTTCATCTTCCTTTCCTAGGAAACACTTTTTATTTCTAATTTCACTTAATACATATATGTTGCTTGAAGTTCTCGCAGTTGTTGCAATCAATTTTCCTGAACCTTCTTTTCTTATCTCGCACTTTTTTGAATCGAAAGTAACTTTATGACCTCGGTCACACATTTGACTCACACTTACAAGATTAAGTTTCATATATTCTACTAGTAGAACATTTTATACCTTGGCATTCTTGTTCCCAATTCTGACTGTGCCTTTTCCAATGATTTTAGTTGAATCGTCATTTCTGCAGGAGACTGATCCATTTCTTTCCTTTCTTAATTTAACAAACATGTCTCTATCACCTGTCATGTGTTTTGAATAGCCACTGTCAACATACCAACCATGTTTCTTCTGTTTATCTTGTAGAGAGAGTGTGCATTCTTCATTGCTATACTTATTATGTTTTCTTATCCATGTCATTTTATGATGTTCATGTATGTGATTGTTGTTGTTCTGTTGTGGTTCTCTAGGAGGGACTGTCATTCTGCAATCTTTGGCCATGTGTACAAAGTTGTTACATTTGTAGCATTCCACTTCAATGCTCAAAGATTCAAACATGTTGTAATTTATTCTCTGTGTTTCACTAGGCCTTCTTGGATAACCCTTTTGTGTGTGACTTTCAAAGTTGTTTATGTTCATGTTGTTAGCTCTGCAATTCACAACTTTATGTCCAAAATTATTACATGCATAACATAAACCAAAAAAGATAGTTTGATATCTGGGAGTTGAAGATATTCTGAAAGGAGGTACTCGTATGAATCCTTCTTCTTCCTAAGGCCTATATGTTTATGTCAGTCGTTGATTATGAAATCTGAATCTTCGCGGTGGAGGAGTGTCCCTGTAATTTTCTTTGTAGACCTTCCTATCCCCTTTGATTGTTTCTACATAGTTTTTTGGTTATGTTTTGTGTTCTGTTGTTTTGGAGCTTAATCCCTTTTTTGTCTGATTGTATCCAAGTCCGAACTTGTCATGATGAGGTTTTTGACTACTGATAATGACATTCAAAACTTTTGAGTTGTTCTGCATATTTTTCTTTTGAATATCCTTTCTTAATGTGACAATTTCTGCTTCCAAATTTCCAATGATATTGTCTCTTCCTTCTAGTTGTTCTTTGAGTGCTTCTTCAATTTGAACCTTCAATTTTGTGATCATTTGTTCTAGTTCATGAGTGTCTTCTTTCTTGTCTAGTTTCGCTTGTAGTTTCTTGTTTTTTTTATTTTCTCTTCTAATAACTTCTATGGAACACAAAAATTCTTCTCGGTAGTTAAATTTTGCCTCTTCATATTCTTTTTCGGCCTCTTCATATTCTTCTGCAGCCTCTTCATATTCTTCTTCGGAGTCATCTTTATCAGTTTCATCTACCACCATGAATATAACTATTTATGTCTCACTGTCACTGACTTCATCTTCATTTGATGACGATATGTCGTCTTTGGTGCATAAGATTTTCTTGAAAACTTTCTTTGTGGTTCTTTTGACTTTATATGCTTGTTTGCTATTTGAGTGACCTTCATCATTTCTTTTTTTTCTTATGAGGAAATTTGTTAGCAAAATGACCAATACCATCACAATTAAAACAAATCAAAGGAAGCTTACCTCTATACATGTTGTTGGTTCCCTTGTTCAATCTTCTGACAAAGTTGGTCGCTTCTTCATCATCTTTCGAGATGCCATTGTTGCTGTTATGTTCTTTTTATTTTTGCTTTCCCTTTTGCTTTGACCTTTTGGATGCTTTGAAGGCTGCTTCTTTTATATCTGGATTTTCTTGTTCAGTTCTCATTTCATATGCTGTGAAGATTCCATGTAGTTCATCCATGCTTATTGAGTTTAGATATGCTCTTTCTTCTAGTGTTGATATCTTAGGGTCAAATCTCATAGGAAGAGATCTTAGTACCTTTTGAACAATTACAGATTCTTTCATTTCTTCTCCCAATCCCAAGATTGCATTTACTGTTTCATCGACTCATAAAAAGTAAGCTGTAATATTCTCATCTTCCTTCATCTTTAGTTGTTCGAACTGATATCTGTAAGTTTGAAACTTTGTTGCTTTGACTTTTGAATCTCCTTCATAAATATTTTGAAGTTTTTCCCAAATCTCTTTAGTGGATTTACAATGTGCAACTTTGGTGAATATTGATTCTCCAAGACCATTCATAAGTGCATTTGTGGATTTGGAATTATTCTGACCGAGTTTCACTGCTTTGTCATTTGTCGGCAGAATTGTTGGTGTTGTGTATCCATATACAATTGATTGTCAAATTTCAATTCCCTTTTCATGTATATATGTCTTCATCCTTATGCTCCAAAATGCATACTTTTGTCCATCAAATTGTGGTATTTCATTTGTATACAATTTGTTGCTCTCCATGATCTACCTTTCAATGGTTAAACTATTTTCTGAAGAAACCGGCTCTAATACCAATTGTTGGATGACTAAGAGGGGGGTGAATCAATAATAGAGAAATCTAATCCCTTTTAATCATATAATTCAAGTGTTATATCAATGTAGCATTATCATCCAATATTTACAGAGTAAATAAACAATGAACAAATGAACAATCATACACATACACAATACACCAGTGTTTTCACATGGAAACCCAAAGCAGGAGAAAACCATGGAATGTTTTTTCTTATATGTCTTGAAGAATTACGTTCATTGGAAGCACCAACTTCTTTTGTTTTCTAGTTGCAACTGGAAGGAGGCTCCAACCCCCTAGTTTCTCGGGCTACAACCTGAGGGAAGCTCCAACTCCCCAATTCTCTTACTACAACCAGAAGGAGGCTACAACCCCCAATGTTCTCTGGATACAACCACCTGTCCTTGCCCCGTCCAACTGCGCTGATGTATAAGTAGAATGATGGAACCACTATCACACTATCACTGTGAGATATACTGATGTAAACCTATACCAATCAACCTGGACCAAACAACCTGTATCAATAACTTGAACCATGCATCAACCTGTACCTCAACCTATAATCAACTTGTACCATAAACAAGTGCATCAACCATGCACTAACCTATACCTCAACCTCAACCAAAATCCCTCATCAATTTCATCATCCAAATATGATTTGTAACTTTGTAATAGACCTGGTGTATATGATCACATACCTTGTTTAATTCTGGCTTATTCTAGAGAGCAAACTTGTAGAGCATGCCCCGCACCGAATATCTATTGTATGGATCTGAAAATTGTACAAAGAATACTACAGACTGTACTCTAACCAACACATTTGGTCTTAATAAATTTGGATATTTTATGAAGAAGTTATGACATTTTTACCTGAAACACCTATTTTAGACTAGTTTCAGGACTAGCCACAAACCATATTTTCCACGGAGTGTAACTCCAAAGCTACAACGACCCACAAGATGAAATTTGTACCATGGCTACTTGGATATGTCTTCTCAATGGCCTCCCAATTTCACAGTATGAATCATTCTATAAAAAAATGTTATTGCGAAAATGGTGAGATGACCTGTAAATAACATACCTTAGAAAGCATCATCAAAAGAATTTATCCTCCCTTGAATTTCAGCCTTCTTTACTTCACCTTCCCTNTGTCAGTCGTTGATTATGAAATCTGAATCTTCGCGGTGGAGGAGTGTCCCTGTAATTTTCTTTGTAGACCTTCCTATCCCCTTTGATTGTTTCTACATAGTTTTTTGGTTATGTTTTGTGTTCTGTTGTTTTGGAGCTTAATCCCTTTTTTGTCTGATTGTATCCAAGTCCGAACTTGTCATGATGAGGTTTTTGACTACTGATAATGACATTCAAAACTTTTGAGTTGTTCTGCATATTTTTCTTTTGAATATCCTTTCTTAATGTGACAATTTCTGCTTCCAAATTTCCAATGATATTGTCTCTTCCTTCTAGTTGTTCTTTGAGTGCTTCTTCAATTTGAACCTTCAATTTTGTGATCATTTGTTCTAGTTCATGAGTGTCTTCTTTCTTGTCTAGTTTCGCTTGTAGTTTCTTGTTTTTTTTATTTTCTCTTCTAATAACTTCTATGGAACACAAAAATTCTTCTCGGTAGTTAACTTTTGCCTCTTCATATTCTTTTTCGGCCTCTTCATATTCTTTTGCAGCCTCTTCATATTCTTCTTCGGAGTCATCTTTATCAGTTTCATCTACCACCATGAATATAACTATTTATGTCTCACTGTCACTGACTTCATCTTCATTTGATGATGATATGTCGTCTTTGGTGCATAAGCTTTTCTTGAAAACTTTCTTTGTGGTTCTTTTGACTTTATATGTTTGTTTGCTATTTGAGTGACCTTCATCATTTCTTTTTTTTCTTATGAGGAAATTTGTTATCAAAATGACCAATACCATCACAATTAAAACAAATCAAAGGAAGCTTACCTCTATACATGTTGTTGCTTCCCTTGTTCAATCTTCTGACAAAGTTGGTCGCTTCTTCATCATCTTTCGAGATGCCACTGTTGCTGTTATGTTCTTTTTATTTTTGCTTTCCCTTTTGCTTTGACCTTTTGGATGCTTTGAAGGCTGCTTCTTTTATATCTGGATTTTCTTGTTCAGTTCTCATTTCATATGATGTGAAGATTCCATGTAGTTCATCCATGCTTATTGAGTTTAGATATGCTCTTTCTTCTAGTGTTGATATCTTAGGGTCAAATCTCATAGGAAGAGATCTTAGTACCTTTTGAACAATTACAGATTCTTTCATTTCTTCTCCCAATCCCAAGATTGCATTTACTGTTTCATCGACTCATAAAAAGTAAGCTGTAATATTCTCATCTTCCTTCATCTTTAGTTGTTCGAACTGATATCTGTAAGTTTGAAACTTTGTTGCTTTGACTTTTGAATCTCCTTCATAAATATTTTGAAGTTTTTCCCAAATCTCTTTAGTGGATTTACAATGTGCAACTTTGGTGAATATTGATTCTCCAAGACCATTCATAAGTGCATTTGTGGATTTGGAATTATTCTGACCGAGTTTCACTGCTTTGTCATTTGTCGGCAGAATTGTTGGTGTTGTGTATCCATATACAATTGATTGTCAAATTTCAATTCCCTTTTCATGTATATATGTCTTCATCCTTATGCTCCAAAATGCATACTTTTGTCCATCAAATTGTGGTATTTCATTTGTATACAATTTGTTGCTCTCCATGATCTACCTTTCAATGGTTAAACTATTTTCTGAAGAAACCGGCTCTAATACCAATTGTTGGATGACTAAGAGGGGGGTGAATCAATAATAGAGAAATCTAATCCCTTTTAATCATATAATTCAAGTGTTATATCAATGTAGCATTATCATCCAATATTTACAGAGTAAATAAACAATGAACAAATGAACAATCATACACATACACAATACACCAGTGTTTTCACATGGAAACCCAAAGCAGGAGAAAACCATGGAATGTTTTTTCTTATATGTCTTGAAGAATTACGTTCATTGGAAGCACCAACTTCTTTTGTTTTCTAGTTGCAACTGGAAGGAGGCTCCAACCCCCTAGTTTCTCGGGCTACAACCTGAGGGAAGCTCCAACTCCCCAATTCTCTTACTACAACCAGAAGGAGGCTACAACCCCCAATGTTCTCTGGATACAACCACCTGTCCTTGCCCCGTCCAACTGCGCTGATGTATAAGTAGAATGATGGAACCACTATCACACTATCACTGTGAGATATACTGATGTAAACCTATACCAATCAACCTGGACCAAACAACCTGTATCAATAACTTGAACCATGCATCAACCTGTACCTCAACCTATAATCAACTTGTACCATAAACAAGTGCATCAACCATGCACTAACCTATACCTCAACCTCAACCAAAATCCCTCATCAATTTCATCATCCAAATATGATTTGTAACTTTGTAATAGACCTGGTGTATATGATCACATACCTTGTTTAATTCTGGCTTATTCTAGAGAGCAAACTTGTAGAGCATGCCCCGCACCGAATATCTATTGTATGGATCTGAAAATTGTACAAAGAATACTACAGACTGTACTCTAACCAACACATTTGGTCTTAATAAATTTGGATATTTTATGAAGAAGTTATGACATTTTTACCTGAAACACCTATTTTAGACTAGTTTCAGGACTAGCCACAAACCATATTTTCCACGGAGTGTAACTCCAAAGCTACAACGACCCACAAGATGAAATTTGTACCATGGCTACTTGGATATGTCTTCTCAATGGCCTCCCAATTTCACAGTATGAATCATTCTATAAAAAAATGTTATTGCGAAAATGGTGAGATGACCTGTAAATAACATACCTTAGAAAGCATCATCAAAAGAATTTATCCTCCCTTGAATTTCAGCCTTCTTTACTTCACCTTCCCT
>JZKD02S0089797.1:8612-24979 GCA_000966675.3 Picea glauca | reverse complement strand
GCTTCTTTTTAGTATAAATAGGAGTCGAGGGTATGAGAACCCTAGCTTGGATATTATTGTAACAGAGTGTTGCTCGATTGGAGGTTGCCCCCTCGAAGAGGCCTGTGAACATTGCATTGCTATCTGATTCAAAGTGCTATTTCTGTTTCTATTTCATATATCATTTCTATGTATTGTGAAGATTATGCTGGATATTTTACTGTTATTCTGTCATTTCTAGCATTTCGTTTCTGTTCTGCATATTTTATATATCTGGTATCTTGCATTCTTCCTCCACCAAATTCCTATGCAGATATGGGACTAGTATCGGTTGTTCTCCCCCTAATTCATTTGGTGCAACTATCGAGGGGTGGCATGATCCATGAAAAGATGAAATAATTTGCAGGATTTGTGTCCCCTTCCCATCCAAGACTTCCAAACGAAATCATAGGTCATCCACTTCCTTCCGCACTTCGAACACCAGGTCTTGCAGAATTGCAAGGTCATATTGTACCTTTTTACAGGTGGCACAGTCTGAGTAAGAGTGGGGTTGCTCCTGATTTTTCCTAGGGCCGCCAAAGAAACCTTCACATAGAGATTGGGCCAATGGCGAGTGCACTGGCGATGGCTCATGCGAAGAGTTCTTAGGAGATTTGGGAGGAGCGACTAGGAATGGTTGCAATGAGGAGGCCACATCTGGTATTGGCCCTGGGTTGAATCCCAGACAGTTTCCTAGGAGGTCAAACCATTCAATCCTGTAAGCATAAGGTGAAGAGAGGATCGAAAGACTGCTGAGACTGTGGGCTAACTGTTCTGAAGAGAAACGAAGAGGGTGATGAACTGTGTGAAGGTGCAGGGGTAGGAGGGGGTTGAATTTCCAAACACAGTTAGTATTTTTTCCAAGATGAGTCGCGTTTGGACTTCCCTCACAGTCTCGGCATGGATTAAGCGGAGCAAAGGAAAACAGGCTCAAGGAGAAGGCGAAGAAGGCCGAGGAATACCAGAGGAGGGTGAAAACTACTGGCAGACTCGGCCAAAGATGAATGAAACTGAAGGCAAGGCTGGTTAGATACATGATGTAAAGACCATTGAGAGGAGAGGAAGCACACGAGCAGAGTAATGGAGGATCCATCGGATGAAGCCATCGAATGGACAGGAGGCCAGAGCAGAGAGCACTAGGATTAATGGCGCTCTGGTAGCAATGAAGCTACTTTAAATTCATGGTGTGGGAGGTAGGTAGGGACACATGCCTATCACGTGATTGATGCCTCGTTGGTTTTCTCCATTCCTCTCCATGCGACACCTATTTCGCACTATCACCCCATCCAGGGGTAACCTATGTTTTGATATGAATCTTAACAATGATTTGATATTTCAAATCTGATATGAAAGACAACAATGACAATTCTAACATCTAGGCATCCAATTTTTACGCAACTTGTGTACTAAAGTGGATGAATGATGAAACAATAGTCTGAAAAGTCAAATATATTATTTTTTGATGTTAGTTTCCTTTCCTGTTTCCTAATACTTCCCCATTTCTTGGAGTTTCCCACATCTTGTGTTGTTTTCTGTAAGATGTCTAGCCCGTGTTTCCTTCTCTGGGTGGGTTCTATTTACAATTCAAGGACACTGATAGTTGCATATAAATAATAAAACAATATGTTCCTCAATAAATGAAAAATTTAAATTTATATCTGGCAGGGTGCATGGAGAAACAAGACACAATATTCTATTTAACTATCCAAATTATGAATCAACAGTTGCACACAAAGAAAAAGAAAGCCTTTTCCAGAACTCAATACTCTTGTCAATGATAGACCATGAATCAATTATAGTTGTGTAGTGGATAACTGCATTGACATGACCTTCTTTACAATGTTTAAATGTGACTAGATCAAAGTTAAAAATAACAATTAGGGTTTAACATGGTTTCACATATAATTANATTCTCAACAGAGTTTAGTACTTGTATTGCATACAAGGGACATCCCTTTCTGCAATACTTCTTCACTTGGAGGGCTCATATTTGTCTCACTGAGATAGGATTTTGAATCCCTTGTAGGGTTACCCTTCTTCCTTCTTCATTTTCACACTCCAAAGTTTTACTATAACAGTCCAACTTGGTTTTGTGGGTAGCCAACCAGTTCATGGCAATTAATAGGTCATACAATCCTAAAGGAATCATGTTTAGGTTCGCTTGGGTGGGAAACCCACTTATAACAAATTGACATGCTAGTATGACCTCTGTTACTTTTCTTTTGGTTCCAGTGGCTAGTTGTACCAACCATGATTTAACATGTTTAACTTTTTGCAATTTACATTTCTCAATAGTTTGAGCGGCATCATAACTCAAATAAGAACCAGGGTCAATTAAAATGGAAACATGATGGTTGGAAATTGTACCTTCCATATCCACCACTGAAGCTTGGTGGTCATCTTGTCTATTATCCAAGGCTGCATAAATTTGTGGCATGCTCTTAGCCTCATCATTGACTATGGTAGCCTCTTGGATGTTGTAGACCCTCCCATTGTTCTGTTGCCTATGTGGGCAGTCCCTCAACAGATGTTCCTCTCCACAACCCCAACATTTCAAGGGTTCTCTCTTCATGTTATTAGTCTTACTTGGAACTTCTCCGAATGGTTTATTTCCACTCTAGGATGGAAATTTTTTCTGATACACACTTCTGGTAGGAAGGCTCATCCTACAACTCTTCCCATGGTTCTTAAATCTCGTGGGTTTAAACCCCTTCTTGAATCCCAATTTTTTTTTCTTCTTCCAGTCTTCATGGGGTTCTATCTTACTCTTGAATTGCTCATAGAAATACCTTGCTTTTTGAATAGTATCCTCTAAGGTCTTTGACTCATCAAACTCAATTCTGTCTCGATAAGAATGAGTTAATCCACTAATAAGTCATTGCATATTTACCTTTTCATCCTTTATGTATGGCACATACCTCATCAGCTCGAGAAATTTGTTGATATACTCATCTATGGTGAGTTTTCCCATCTGGAGTTCATAGAGCTCCTTGGTCTTCCCATCATAGTAATTTTCTAACAAATACTTCTTCTTGAAGTATTTCTCAAATTGTTTCCATGACAAGTCCTTCTCATGGATTCCCTTCACATTCCTAAGGTCCTCCCACCAAATGGAAGCTTTCCCATTCAGGTTGAAAATGGTTATCCAATCCTTTAAGTTCTCAGAGTAGTCATGAACTCTAAAGTACTTCTTTAGGCTGAGTAGCCAAACTTTTGCTTCTCCCCCCTTTTTAATATCTCCATCGAAGGTGGGTGGTTTGGCTTTCTTGAATTCTTCAGGGTCAGGACTCTTGGAATGTTTCCTCTTATTTCCCCTCGTCTAAGAATGGGAACTTGTTTTTCCACTAGAAGAATCCTTGGAGTTGTCAGTGTCCTCAGAGAGACATTCAGGTGAGTGTCTCTTGACTCCATGTTGGGCCTTCCTTGATGTGCTCCTCCTAGTGTGGCCACTTTCTAGACCATGCTTTTGCATCTCAGGTGGACTTGGAGTTTTCTTATTATGGTGCTTGTCCACATGACTCGCAGCTGGACCATGTTGTAGTTTTCTTTGTATATTTGATAGAATTTGCAGTAGGACGACATTAATTTCAGTCTTCTTTTCTTGTTCCTTTATCATCCTTTCATTGTCAGCCTTATAACTCTGTAATTCTTCCATGAAGCTTCTTATAGTTTCGACCAAATCTAGAGGGGTTTCCGCCACTCTACTTTCATCATATTCTTCCTCTCTATTGTGGGATATCTCCCCCAACTGATGGTGTGTCACCACCCCTTACGTTGTATTTTTCCTATTGTTCACTGACTGCTTGAGTGCTGACAAAACATTTTATGTTAGTTACTAATCTACCAATTCATGAACAACACATATCATTGGAAAGTCAACTTTTTGTTAGTTAGTAAAGTCAACTTCTTTATTTGGAAATATTAGCAACATACAGTGAATACTTCCAAAACATCTATCAACAATAGAAGGTTTCCTTCCTCTCTTCAATAGAGGTTCATACATGTTTCTTATAGAAGGAGGGTAAGGTAGGGCGTTACCCCATAAATTTCTCTAATAATATTTTTATGCGACTCGTACATAAGCCCAAGCATGCCAAGTGTTGTTGCCATACTCTGATACCAATTTGTCACACACCTAACCCATAAATACCCTTTCTAGGGATGGGGCATCAATTTTTTGTCTTTACTAACTATCTCAAATCCTAGTTTCAGGATCTCCACTAGCCATTGCTAACCACAAGATTTCTATCGGTCATCACCACACTAAAATCTGAGCTCTGGTCTGCAAGTTATTTCCTTCTGAAGTTATCCAGGTGATTATTAGTTGGGGTTTTCGGCGTTCGACGTTGAACACCCCTTTTTATCACTCCCCGAAGTCCCAAAATCTCGCCACACAACCTTAGCCATTCGACGATCAATGTTCAGTTTTTTACGTTGAACGTCCCTTTTTTGACGTTCGGTAATCGACAATCTACGTTGATCATTTCGGTCGTTCAACAATCGACAATCATTGTTGAATGTTCAAAATTCAACGATTGATGATCATCATTGAAAGTTCATTTACCATACTATGCCCAAATCTTCTGAACCCTCAAAATTATCTAGACTCCCAGAGTGTAGAAATCTCACCACGTGGCCTTGGCCCTTCCACGACCGACGTTCGACGTTTTATGTTGAACGCTCCTATATTGTACCATGCCCCAAATATTTCAAACTCCTGAAGTTATCCAAACTCCTGGAGTCTCGAACACCTCACCAATCATGTGGCCAAGTGGGCACGAACCAGAAGATGACACGTGTTGAGGGACAGGGGTGAAATGTTTCCTCTGAGGAGGTGACACGTGTCATGCTCTAATAGGAATAAGGGGTCTATGAATCATCCATAGCTAGGTGACATGTGGCACACATAATGTGGGTCCATGTTACCTTGAATGGCATCAGGATGCCACATCATCTTGGACTAATAGTTTCCCATCCCTTCGATCTCATGGTTAGTAAGAGTCCTTGTAGTCCTTGGATCCACAACCTCCATTACTTCGGGGTTTCAGACTTCAAAACTCCTCACATCACAAGTCCCATGAAGAGCCAAGTCTACAAACTCTCGGATCTAGCGCCACGTGTCCTCTACCTATAAATGATTGAGATTCACTTCACCGTTCGTGACTTTGGGAGTTTTCACACCTTGAAAACTCTTGGCAAAGTTCCTCCGGAGTACCAAGTCTCTGCACTATAGGATCTCTTGCCATGTGTACCTATCATTCACAACCAAGATTTACTCCGGCTTGTAGAGCTCCGGGGATACTCGCGCATCCCTATACTGCCAAATACCCAAACTTTTTGATAACCATTGATTTGTGGACACTTGTCCCTCCACTTTCAACGGTCCCGATGAACTTCATGACTCCGACATTTGGGAGTTTCAACGCTAGACCACTCCTATTCTCTTGAAGTAGTACTTTGCCAAAGCACTTAACGTTACCCTTCCTAAGTCCGATATAATGGCTGAGAGAGGTCTCCACTGGATCCCCAGATCTATGACCCTCCTCAATTTGCGACTTCAGCCTTCGATTGTTTTCGAGGATTGTGGATTCATAAGTTTCGAAGTCCTGAAGTCGAAAGAGCTATCTCCTTTTGGACTAGTGCAAGGTCCCCAGACCCTGGTCATATGGATCCTTTGAAAATTCTTGTGGGCTAAGTGATAATCCTTTTTGCAACAAATGGGTTAAGGACGTGGGCATGAGCCCTTAGTCATATGGGTGGATAGTCTGAAGGGATATCCCTTCTCCCACAAGGTTGAACTTGACATTCCCGCTAAGGAAACTCAAAGGATTGACAATACTTAGACATTTTAGTTACTCCTACCTCGAATCTCCTACAAATTCATATCCCATGAATCTATAGAAGCTAAATTGAGATAAATCAAAGACCATATAGATATAGTAGTTTATAGAAGAATATGAGAATTTCTAGTAATTGTTCAAATACTGAAATACTTACCCATAAACACAGACATTCCATCATCACATCCAATATATATACACATAGTATGATAATACTTATACGAAATGGAGAATGTGAAGCGACTGCTGAAATGGGTGCCCATTTCCTCCCAACCATAGGCACAACCACTCTTGACAGATTTACCATTGGCTACCCTGAGCTATACCATGATGCTCTGAGAGAGATTCTTTTTCCTTTCTCCACAACAGTCAGGGATAGAGGTTACTCTCCTCTTCCCATAGGAAATTGGCAACCGGTTTTCTCTACTCCATAAAAGGAGGTCTGCACAAGTACTTCCTCAGTCACTCATCAACCTCATTTATTATCTTATAGCGAAACCCTTCCCATGGATTCTTACAACCAAAATGAGCTTGCTTCTCAGCCTTTCTCTCCACTCCAGAGTCGAAAAACATGCTTCTCTTCTCTTCTCGAGATTGTTCTCTGTACTCTGCTTCCTTGCAGATCTGTCTCTGTCCCCCCGAATTACCTCCTTTCTTTCCTTCCTCAGCAAGGCTCTGTGGGTATGAATCCCCAATTCGTGGTCAGGCCTAGAAGCCTTATATATGGGTACCATGCCCCATCTCCTCATTAACTCTTGAGGATGGCCTTCCAACTACCATCCTGACTGGTAATTCCTTTCTGGTTCAAAGAACTGTTGAGAAATTACACCTAGTAGGTACTGGTTTGGTGAGGGTCATCTCAACCATTATTGGTTTCCCTCACCATATCTCTCATAGCATCCATGGTCTATCTTGGAAAACTTCCCCCTTTCAACAGTTGTGCAACACATATCCAATTTCTATTAATAACAAAAAATTCATATATTGACCCTTTTATACAAAGGTTCATCAAATCAAACATTCACACATATTTAGTCTGCCATAGTATTTTGGCCAGTTTATAGTTATATTTACAAATTGGGGGAAACAAGGGTATTACAGGTCCAAGGGGATATTTTACCCATGTCTATTAAAACCAAACCCATTTCTTTCTAAATTATCCTTACCATGAACCTTCCATTATTTGTTGAGTGTTTTAGGGCCCTATCATTGAATTCATGTAAGAGGGTGGGTGTGAGAATTCACATTCCATATTTATTGAGAGCATGAGGGTTGAGTAAAATAAGCTTGGGGAAGAGTGTAAGTTAAGAAAATAAAAAGAAAGAGGGGAAATTTGTATGGGTAGTGGACCAGAAGGGGAGATTCACGTTTTTGTATAGGATATATGTTTTTACATGGAGTTTTCTGGAAAACAAAGGAGTTTTGAGTGTTGAATCTTGAAGGAATATGTTGTGGACACATTTGGCATATGTTTGGAGCTATAATTTCATGGAGAAAGAGGCTATAGGCCTATTAGGAACGTTCTGTTTGAAATTTGTCAAGGGAAGCACATGTTTGTTGCTGGGAAAATTCATTTTGCAGTCATAGAATTCATGAGGTCCCAGTAGAGAGATTTCTTATCCAACCTATGTTGGAAGCCTTGTATGGGAGTGGAAAGGCCCGAGGAACTATGAGCAGTGAAGGGGGATTCCATCCCTTGGGTTGTGGAGGTTGTGGGGAAGAGATATGGTGGACTAGAATTAGCTGTGATATTTTATTGTTGAGAGGGGGACATTATCTAGCCTTAGGGACCACCATATCTTATGGATTGATAACCCCAACTTAGGGGTGACTTGTTGTTAGGAACTAGAAAAACAAGTCTACGATTGGAAGGAATGTCCATCCTCTGCATCGTGTTGCATATTTTTTAATATAAGTGTTCCTATTTGTTGTGTCTATTCATGTATAATGTTGATATAGTTGTTGTGTGTTTTACTCTGAGTTATTATGGTTAATGCTACTTGTTGTGAGTATAATGATGTATATGAATTACTATTTATGTGCTTGAATGATTCTGTATGTTTTTTGGTTGTTTCTATGCACAGTTAAACAATTTCATTTACTTTTTTATTTAGTATGGACAATTGCATGAGTCTTATTATCATGCTATGTGTTATTTNATTCTCAACAGAGTTTAGTACTTGTATTGCATACAAGGGACATCCCTTTCTGCAATACTTCTTCACTTGGAGGGCTCATATTTGTCTCACTGAGATAGGATTTTGAATCCCTTGTAGGGTTACCCTTCTTCCTTCTTCATTTTCACACTCCAAAGTTTTACTATAACAGTCCAACTTGGTTTTGTGGGTAGCCAACCAGTTCATGGCAATTAATAGGTCATACAATCCTAAAGGAATCATGTTTAGGTTCGCTTGGGTGGGAAACCCACTTATAACAAATTGACATGCTAGTATGACCTCTGTTACTTTTCTTTTGGTTCCAGTGGCTAGTTGTACCAACCATGATTTAACATGTTTAACTTTTTGCAATTTACATTTCTCAATAGTTTGAGCGGCATCATAACTCAAATAAGAACCAGGGTCAATTAAAATGGAAACATGATGGTTGGAAATTGTACCTTCCATATCCACCACTGAAGCTTGGTGGTCATCTTGTCTATTATCCAAGGCTGCATAAATTTGTGGCATGCTCTTAGCCTCATCATTGACTATGGTAGCCTCTTGGATGTTGTAGACCCTCCCATTGTTCTGTTGCCTATGTGGGCAGTCCCTCAACAGATGTTCCTCTCCACAACCCCAACATTTCAAGGGTTCTCTCTTCATGTTATTAGTCTTACTTGGAACTTCTCCGAATGGTTTATTTCCACTCTAGGATGGAAATTTTTTCTGATACACACTTCTGGTAGGAAGGCTCATCCTACAACTCTTCCCATGGTTCTTAAATCTCGTGGGTTTAAACCCCTTCTTGAATCCCAATTTTTTTTTCTTCTTCCAGTCTTCATGGGGTTCTATCTTACTCTTGAATTGCTCATAGAAATACCTTGCTTTTTGAATAGTATCCTCTAAGGTCTTTGACTCATCAAACTCAATTCTGTCTCGATAAGAATGAGTTAATCCACTAATAAGTCATTGCATATTTACCTTTTCATCCTTTATGTATGGCACATACCTCATCAGCTCGAGAAATTTGTTGATATACTCATCTATGGTGAGTTTTCCCATCTGGAGTTCATAGAGCTCCTTGGTCTTCCCATCATAGTAATTTTCTAACAAATACTTCTTCTTGAAGTATTTCTCAAATTGTTTCCATGACAAGTCCTTCTCATGGATTCCCTTCACATTCCTAAGGTCCTCCCACCAAATGGAAGCTTTCCCATTCAGGTTGAAAATGGTTATCCAATCCTTTAAGTTCTCAGAGTAGTCATGAACTCTAAAGTACTTCTTTAGGCTGAGTAGCCAAACTTTTGCTTCTCCCCCCTTTTTAATATCTCCATCGAAGGTGGGTGGTTTGGCTTTCTTGAATTCTTCAGGGTCAGGACTCTTGGAATGTTTCCTCTTATTTCCCCTCGTCTAAGAATGGGAACTTGTTTTTCCACTAGAAGAATCCTTGGAGTTGTCAGTGTCCTCAGAGAGACATTCAGGTGAGTGTCTCTTGACTCCATGTTGGGCCTTCCTTGATGTGCTCCTCCTAGTGTGGCCACTTTCTAGACCATGCTTTTGCATCTCAGGTGGACTTGGAGTTTTCTTATTATGGTGCTTGTCCACATGACTCGCAGCTGGACCATGTTGTAGTTTTCTTTGTATATTTGATAGAATTTGCAGTAGGACGACATTAATTTCAGACTTCTTTTCTTGTTCCTTTATCATCCTTTCATTGTCATCCTTATAACTTTGTAATTCTTCCATGAAGATTCTTATAGTTTTGGCCAAATCTAGAGGGGTTTACGCCACCCTACTTTCATCATATTCTTCCTCTCTATTGTGGGATATCTCCCCCAACTGATGGTGTGTCACCATCCCTTACATTGTATTTTTCCTATTGTTCACTGACTGCTTGAGTGCTGACAATTTTTTTTATGTTAGTTACTAATCTACCAATTCATGAACAACACATATCATTGCAAAGTCAACTTTTTGTTAGTTAGTGAAGTCAACTTCTTTATTTGGAAATATTAGCAACATACAGTGAAAACTTCCAAAACATCTATCAACAGTAGAAGGTTTTGTTCCTCTCTTCAATAGAGGTTCATACATGTTTCTTATAGAAGGAGGGTAAGGTAGGGCGTTACCCCATACAGTTCTCTAATAATATTTTTATGCGACTCGTACATAAGCCCAAGCATGCCAAGTGTTGTTGCCATACTCTGATACCAATTTGTCACACACCCAACCCATAAATACCCTTTCTAGGGATGGGGCATCAATTTTTTGTCTTTACTAACTATCTCAAATCCTAGTTTCAGGATCTCCACTAGCCACTGCTAACCACAAGATTTCTATCGGTCATCACCACACTAAAATCTGAGCTCTGGTCTGCAAGTTATTTCCTTCTGAAGTTATCCAGGTGATTATTAGTTGGGGTTTTCGGCGTTCGGCGTTGAACACCCCTTTTTATCACTCCCCGAAGTCCCAAAATCTCGCCACACAACCTTAACCATTCGACGATCAATGTTCAATTTTTTACGTTGAACGTCCCTTTTTTGACGTTCGGTAATCGACAATCTACGTTGATCATTTCGGTCGTTCAACAATCGACAATCATCATTGAACGTTCAAAATTCAACGATTGATGATCATCATTGAAAGTCCTTTACCATACTATGCCCAAATCTTCTGAACCCTTGAAATTATCTAGACTCCCAGAATGTAGAAATCTCACCACGTGGCCTTGGCCCTTCCACGACCGACATTCGACGTTTTATGTTGAACGCTCCTATATTGTACCATGCCCCAAATATTTCAAACTCCTGAAGTTATCCAAACTCCTGGAGTCTCGAACACCTCACCAATCATGTGGCCAAGTGGGCACGAACCAGAAGATGACACGTGTTGAGGGACAGGGGTGAAATGTTTCCTCTGAGGAGGTGACACGTGTCATGCTCTAATAGGAATAAGGGGTCTATGAATCATCCATAGCTAGGTGACATGTGGCACACATAATGTGGGTCCATGTTACCTTGAATGGCATCAGGATGCCACATCATCTTGGACTAATAGTTTCCCATCCCTTCGATCTCATGGTTAGTAAGAGTCCTTGTAGTCCTTGGATCCACAACCTCCATTACTTCGGGGTTTCAGACTTCAAAACTCCTCACATCACAAGTCCCATGAAGAGCCAAGTCTACAAACTCTCGGATCTAGCGCCACGTGTCCTCTACCTATAAATGATTGAGATTCACTTCACCGTTCGTGACTTTGGGAGTTTTCACACCTTGAAAACTCTTGGCAAAGTTCCTCCGGAGTACCAAGTCTCTGCACTATAGGATCTCTTGCCATGTGTACCTATCATTCACAACCAAGATTTACTCCGGCTTGTAGAGCTCCGGGGATACTCGCGCATCCCTATACTGCCAAATACCCAAACTTTTTGATAACCATTGATTTGTGGACACTTGTCCCTCCACTTTCAACGGTCCCGATGAACTTCATGACTCCGACATTTGGGAGTTTCAACGCTAGACCACTCCTATTCTCTTGAAGTAGTACTTTGCCAAAGCACTTAACGTTACCCTTCCTAAGTCCGATATAATGGCTGAGAGAGGTCTCCACTGGATCCCCAGATCTATGACCCTCCTCAATTTGCGACTTCAGCCTTCGATTGTTTTCGAGGATTGTGGATTCATAAGTTTCGAAGTCCTGAAGTCGAAAGAGCTATCTCCTTTTGGACTAGTGCAAGGTCCCCAGACCCTGGTCATATGGATCCTTTGAAAATTCTTGTGGGCTAAGTGATAATCCTTTTTGCAACAAATGGGTTAAGGACGTGGGCATGAGCCCTTAGTCATATGGGTGGATAGTCTGAAGGGATATCCCTTCTCCCACAAGGTTGAACTTGACATTCCCGCTAAGGAAACTCAAAGGATTGACAATACTTAGACATTTTAGTTACTCCTACCTCGAATCTCCTACAAATTCATATCCCATGAATCTATAGAAGCTAAATTGAGATAAATCAAAGACCATATAGATATAGTAGTTTATAGAAGAATATGAGAATTTCTAGTAATTGTTCAAATACTGAAATACTTACCCATAAACACAGACATTCCATCATCACATCCAATATATATACACATAGTATGATAATACTTATACGAAATGGAGAATGTGAAGCGACTGCTGAAATGGGTGCCCATTTCCTCCCAACCATAGGCACAACCACTCTTGACAGATTTACCATTGGCTACCCTGAGCTATACCATGATGCTCTGAGAGAGATTCTTTTTCCTTTCTCCACAACAGTCAGGGATAGAGGTTACTCTCCTCTTCCCATAGGAAATTGGCAACCGGTTTTCTCTACTCCATAAAAGGAGGTCTGCACAAGTACTTCCTCAGTCACTCATCAACCTCATTTATTATCTTATAGCGAAACCCTTCCCATGGATTCTTACAACCAAAATGAGCTTGCTTCTCAGCCTTTCTCTCCACTCCAGAGTCGAAAAACATGCTTCTCTTCTCTTCTCGAGATTGTTCTCTGTACTCTGCTTCCTTGCAGATCTGTCTCTGTCCCCCCGAATTACCTCCTTTCTTTCCTTCCTCAGCAAGGCTCTGTGGGTATGAATCCCCAATTCGTGGTCAGGCCTAGAAGCCTTATATATGGGTACCATGCCCCATCTCCTCATTAACTCTTGAGGATGGCCTTCCAACTACCATCCTGACTGGTAATTCCTTTCTGGTTCAAAGAACTGTTGAGAAATTACACCTAGTAGGTACTGGTTTGGTGAGGGTCATCTCAACCATTATTGGTTTCCCTCACCATATCTCTCATAGCATCCATGGTCTATCTTGGAAAACTTCCCCCTTTCAACAGTTGTGCAACACATATCCAATTTCTATTAATAACAAAAAATTCATATATTGACCCTTTTATACAAAGGTTCATCAAATCAAACATTCACACATATTTAGTCTGCCATAGTATTTTGGCCAGTTTATAGTTATATTTACAAATTGGGGGAAACAAGGGTATTACAGGTCCAAGGGGATATTTTACCCATGTCTATTAAAACCAAACCCATTTCTTTCTAAATTATCCTTACCATGAACCTTCCATTATTTGTTGAGTGTTTTAGGGCCCTATCATTGAATTCATGTAAGAGGGTGGGTGTGAGAATTCACATTCCATATTTATTGAGAGCATGAGGGTTGAGTAAAATAAGCTTGGGGAAGAGTGTAAGTTAAGAAAATAAAAAGAAAGAGGGGAAATTTGTATGGGTAGTGGACCAGAAGGGGAGATTCACGTTTTTGTATAGGATATATGTTTTTACATGGAGTTTTCTGGAAAACAAAGGAGTTTTGAGTGTTGAATCTTGAAGGAATATGTTGTGGACACATTTGGCATATGTTTGGAGCTATAATTTCATGGAGAAAGAGGCTATAGGCCTATTAGGAACGTTCTGTTTGAAATTTGTCAAGGGAAGCACATGTTTGTTGCTGGGAAAATTCATTTTGCAGTCATAGAATTCATGAGGTCCCAGTAGAGAGATTTCTTATCCAACCTATGTTGGAAGCCTTGTATGGGAGTGGAAAGGCCCGAGGAACTATGAGCAGTGAAGGGGGATTCCATCCCTTGGGTTGTGGAGGTTGTGGGGAAGAGATATGGTGGACTAGAATTAGCTGTGATATTTTATTGTTGAGAGGGGGACATTATCTAGCCTTAGGGACCACCATATCTTATGGATTGATAACCCCAACTTAGGGGTGACTTGTTGTTAGGAACTAGAAAAACAAGTCTACGATTGGAAGGAATGTCCATCCTCTGCATCGTGTTGCATATTTTTTAATATAAGTGTTCCTATTTGTTGTGTCTATTCATGTATAATGTTGATATAGTTGTTGTGTGTTTTACTCTGAGTTATTATGGTTAATGCTACTTGTTGTGAGTATAATGATGTATATGAATTACTATTTATGTGCTTGAATGATTCTGTATGTTTTTTGGTTGTTTCTATGCACAGTTAAACAATTTCATTTACTTTTTTATTTAGTATGGACAATTGCATGAGTCTTATTATCATGCTATGTGTTATTTNGCTTCATCAAGGATGAGAAGGTAAAAATTCAGAGGTTCGTGAGTGGACTTCCATCCTTCTACAAGGATACAATTTAATTTGATGAGAACATGAATTTCGAAGAAGCCATAAGAAAGGCCAAGTATTTGTATGAGAAGAATAGAGGAAGGCCAACTTTCCTAAAGGCTTGGGATGATAAGAATAAAGGAAAGATTGATCAAAGGAATAAAGGATTCAAGACACCTTTCATAAGAAATAGTTATCAAGCACATCAACAAGGGAATTCATATCAAGGAGATTAGAAAATGATAGAGTCATTGGGAAAGAGGCCAAGACAACATCCCATAAAGTGTTTGGGATGTGAAGTAGATAACATGTATAAATATTGTCCTCATCGAGGAAATAAAATAAATACTATGCATAAAATCAAGCAAGAGGATACAATAGAGGACGTGTAAAGAAGCATTCAAAGGATCTATGTAGCCTTGGCCAATAGACAAGTAGACTATCAATACCACATGATTGAAGTGGAAGATAAGATTGATAATCAACCCATAGCTATTTTGATTGATTATGGAGATAGTCATATCTATATAGATCGAAATCTAGTTGAAATATTTAAATTGAAGAAATCTAAGCATGAAAAGTATTGGTTAGTTCAACTAGCTACTGGAACCAAGAGGAGAATTAATGAGCTTGTTAATGATTTTCCAGTAAACATGAATGGAATTAACACTAAAGAAGATTTGAACATCATACCACTTGGGTCTTATGACTGCTTGATTGGTATGGATTGGATAGAAAAACATTTTGTTGTCTTATATTGTTATAACAAGGTTTTCACATGTCTTGATGAGGAAGAGAATTCAAGAACAATATAAGGTATTCCAAGGCCTATATCTATCTGGGATATTTCAACATTGCAACTAAAAATAAGTTTTAGAAAAAAGTGCTAGATATATGCATCCCATATGGAAGAGCCAATGAAGGATAAGGAACCAAGTCTTGAAGATTATTCGGTCTTGAAAGAATATGAAGATGTTCTTGGGGAGTTGCTAGGATTTCCAGCAAAGAGAAATATAGATTTCTCTATTGAAATAATGCCTAGAGATTCTCCAATGTCCAAAAATTCCTACAAAATGAGCACACCAGAGCTAAAAGAATTGTAAATGCAGCTAGAAGAGTTGTTAAAGAAATGGTACATACGCCCAAGCGTTTCTCCTTGAGGTGCCCCGATTTTTTTTTTCAAGATAAAAATATAGAACACTGAGGTTAATATGTATTGACTTTAGACAACTGAACAAGGTTACAATCAAGAATACATATCCTTTGCTAATGATTGGTGATATTTTTTATCAGCTGAAAGAAGAAAATATATTCTCCAAAACTGACTTGAGGTCATACTATCATCAAGTGAGAATAAGAGAAGAAGACACTAGCAAAGCAACCTTTCAGACAAGGTATGGATACTATGAATTTGTAGTGGTGCCTTTTTGGTTGACAAATGTACTTGCTACATTTACATTTATGTGTCTAGTGAATGGGGTGTTCAAATATATTCTAGACAAGTTTGTCATTGTATTCTTGGATGATATTCTCATCTATTCCAAGATGGAGGAGGAGCATGAGAAACATTTTAGGATGGTGCTACAAGTGTTGAGAGAGCACTAATTGTATGCCAATTGAGTAAATGCACTTTTTATCAAAAGAAGATCCATTATTTGGGTCACATTGTTTTAAAAGATGGCATAGCAGTGGATCCGAAAAAGATTGAAACAATCAAAAGTTTGCCAACACCAACAAAAATTTCATAGATTAGATCATTTATGGGTCTAGTTGGTTATTACATGAGATTCATTGCAGGAATCTCCAATATTTCACACCCAATAACATCTTTGCAAAATAAATGAGTAAAGTTTGAATGAAGTGCTAAGCGTGAAGAAAATTTCTAGTGCTTAAAGGGTTTACTAATGAGTGCACCTATTTTAAAAGTTACAGATCCAAATGGGGATTTGGTTATATGCGTAGATGCATTCAAGGAAAGGATCAATGGAGTCCTTACAAAAAATGGACATGTAATTTGTTATGATTATAGAAAATTGAAGGAACATGAAATCAATTATGTCACACATGACCTAGAGTTGGCATCCGTAGTACATGCTTTAAGGATGTCGACGAATTACCTTATAGGCATAAAATTTGAATTAAGGATAGAACATGGTGCTATGAAATACTTGTTTGAATATCCAACACTAAATGCTAGAAAAACTAGATGGATGGAA
>JZKD02S0089786.1:0-15268 GCA_000966675.3 Picea glauca | reverse complement strand
TGGATTTCGAAACTACAAAAGGTTGTTGCACTTTCAACAACAGAGGCAGAGTATGTTGCTGCTACAGAGGCTAGTAAAGAGATGATTTGGTTACAAAGGTTTATGGAGGAATTGGCAAAGAAACAGGAGAACAATAGGTTGTATTATGATAGTCAGAGTGCCATTCACCTTGCAAATAACTCAGCCTTCCATTCGAAGACTAAGCATATACAGTTTAGGTACCACTTCATACGATCCACCTTGGAAGATGGACAATTGAAGCTGGAAAAGATACACACTAGCCATAATCCTGCAGACATTTTAATAAAGGGAGTAACCAGGGATAAATTGAGTTCCTGCTCAGTTTCAGTTAGTCTTCAAGAATGAAGATGAAAATGAGAAATTTTCCAGGTCCAAGAAGGTTCAGATTCTAGCATATACAGTAGCGATGGAGTTGTTGAGATCAGTCTCCAAGTGGGAGATTGTTGGTTGTGAAGCCTGATTATCTTCCTGATTTAGAGGTCCTTGCTTTCAGCCGTGTTTATACCCCATGAAGTATTTACACCCCAGAAGTATGTACACTCTTCCACGCGGGGGAGTGCAGAGGGGGGGTACCCCCTCTGTAGGGTCTGGTGGGGCTATCCCCCCAGCCAGGGTGTCTTGGGACAAGTGGGCCCCCAGCGGGGGTTCAGGGGTGAAGCCCCCGAAGCAAAAATTGCCTTGTAAAAGTATATTGTAATTTCATTGTAAATCTAGACCGTTCATATAAGGTTGCAGATCTAATGGTAGAGATTATGTTAGGGTTTTTTTCCCTAGAAGGAAACCCTGTTTTATGAGGGAAATGTATCGTGGCTATGGTAGAAGGTGAATATTGTATTCCGAGAGAGGAGACTATGAGAGAAAGAAGATGAAGTTACAACGGGTTTTGTTGTAGGTTGTATCCCTTCATTTGCTGGATAATAATAAAGAAAGGACCTGGCAATTTCTCTGGTGGACGTAGCCCACACTGGGTGAACAACGTAAATTTGTGTCTCTCTTGTATTGTGTATCTTCTGTGTTTTGTTTCCACATTTGTTTTATTTTATTTCTCCGCGGTCTTGTTTTTCTAACACATTATTGGTGAGATAATGTTCTGAAATGTATAGATGAATCTGTAGGGAAATATATTGATAGATCTAAACATAAACCATCAATGTTTTCCTATGCAAGAATCTATGTTGAAGTAGATCTAGAAAAAGTCTTCATAGAATCCATTAATCTCACCCTAGATGATTGGTCTCACTTTCAAAATATGGATTGCAAACAACTTCCTTTCAAGTGTAAAACCTGTTATCAAAACGAGCATTTTTCCCAGAACTGACCACAAAACAAAATGGAGCAGGAGGTCGTGGAGGTAGAGCCAAAGGATGGATGGTAGTAGGTTCTAAAGAAATAAAACATAAGGAAAAATAATGGGAAAGTAGAAGGATGTTTAAACCCCATCAAAAAACCCATAGTAGCACAAAGTAAGGAAAATGGGGCATCTGCATCTACCAAAGGAAGAATAAAAGACATGTTAAAATAGGTCAAGACCCTGCTACCCACAATAAAGAAATATGATATTTTAGGGGAATCGTCTATGGGAAAATAATATGAGAAGATTCAGGATCGAAACCCTAATAGTGAAAGTGATGAACCCGTGAAATTACCCTCTCATCCCTTAGATGGAGACAAAAAATATTTAGGGGAAGAAGAAAATTTTCAAGAAGACACTCAAAACGTTATGCAAGAAATAGAACAACAAGTGCATGTCGAGTGGGTTCCTCCTAAAGGGTTGTTGTGATAGGAATTTGAGGAGGGATAAATAATACAGGAGAAAACTAGAAGATCAGGGAAGAGATCTCACAAAGATGCTAGAGAAGAAACCAATATCAAAGAAAAATCTCATGGGGAGAAACATTCCAATGAAATCTCTTTGACTAACATGGGGAGAAAATTAGGAAATAAGGGTCCATATCTACCTACCCCCAGTGGGAGGGTCCCAACAAAGCCTCCATAATAAAATTTATCATGTGGAATTGTAGAGGCTTTGGCAACAACTAAAAGGTCGAATCACTTAAATAACTCATCAAGTTAGAGAATCCTTTTGTAATCCTCCTTCAAGAGACAAACAAAAGTGGAATCAACAACAATTTAAGCACAAAAAATCTTTCTGAAATAGAGAAGGAATTTCCAAGAGCTCAGTAGGAGAATCTGGTGGCATTATGACCCTATGGGACACACATCAATCGTATATAGGGGTATGTTTATGTGAAAACCACTATATTCTTATTGTTCTTAAGAATAAGGAATCTGCTATAAAGTTTTCCATTATAAATATTTGTATTCCAAATAGATATTAAGAGAAGCTAGAATGCTTGATTTCCTTGTTTGTTGTTAAGGAAAATCTAGAATTAGCTATTTTTATAGTAGTGGGTGACCTAAACACCCATCTTCATAAGACGGAAAAAAAGGGGAGTTAGGCTCATGATCCCATGAGAGAAAATATGGAGGATCTCATCTCGTAATAGAATCTCTAGGATATAAATCCAATCAAAGGTAAATTTACTTGGAGTAACAAGACATCAAGAACTTTCCACATTGCATCATTCCTTGACAACTTCCTTATTCACAATGACCTTTAATGTACACAACCACCCACAAGCTAGCCACACTAATCGAAAACGCATTTCAAATATAATTTCAATATTTTGATAACAATTGATTAATAAAAAGCATGAAAAAATCACATGCAATAATCAATATTCATTCTACAACATAAAATAAATGCACAATATGCCATGCACAACAATAACCAACAAGCATGAATATTATAAAAACGACTCTAAGAGATAATAATTATTACACAACAAAAATAAATATACAAACATAGAAACACATGACAGAGAGAACTTATCTTAAACAAAATCATTCATCAACTAGCTATAGACCAAGGATGTTCCGCCCAACCATAGATGTTGTTGTTCCAAGTCTCAACAATAGGTCACCCTCGATCCAGGGCTATGAATCCACTAGGACGATTCCAGGGTGTTACTCAACTTCCCAAACTAGTCAACACTCAATATCTCACATGTTTCTCAACACATAGTAATCCAAAGTACACCAACTCTCTTCTCTCTAGCCTACACCACCCAAAGACAATGAAACCCTTTCAGTTCCATGCAGTCCCTCACATTTTCCACTTATTTCCAGGGCTTCAGTGCAATTGTTCAAGAATATCCATGTTGGGACTCTCAGGGTTCATAGTTATGAACAAATTTTAGCACATACCAATGCATCTCAGATATGCATGCATTAATTCATGGCTAGAATGCACTAGTAATTTCTACATCCAACAAATAATGGATTCTTTCCCATCAATTTATTTTTCTTTCCCCAGCCAAGATCAAGGATGAGTTAACAATAATGAATGAGTGAAACATTGAAAAGAGAGAGTGAAAAAAATAAAGAGTGTGAATCCCCAAACATCCCAAAGATGGGTTTATATATTTACTTGGAAATAAAGAACCACATGGCCTTCCCCCAAGAAGCTCATGTAACCACTTCTCTCAATTAGAAAAAATATGGGTAAATAAAATAATAATAAAAGGCTTAGTCCATTTATCTCCCTCTCTCATGGAATCATACCCCTCTATAACTCTTTTCCTTGTTCGTCTTGCAAGAAATGATGTATTTTATTACTAATAATGATCAAGTATTACATTTCCTCAGTATTTTCTCATCTTTTAATTGTTTGGGATTTCTGACCTTTTATTAAATAACAAAATACATCATTTAATATGGGGTCTCAAAACTAGGGTATTACATTCCCCTCCCCCTTATTTTGGCATTGTCCTTAGTGCATATACAAAACATAAATCAAAATTTTAAAATTATTCAAAACGTTACGGGTATTTTGTGTGCATGACATCTTCATGCTCCCAAGTAGCATCTTTAGGATCATAGCAGGTCCAATGAAATTTTACTAGTTCTATGACTTGATTCTGAAGCATTTTAACCTTTTTGTCCAATATGCCCACCGACTGGACCTAAAAGTCTCCTTCTAGCTCCACATGAATAAAATTCCAATCAATAACATGGTTAGGATCATGTATATACTTTTTAAGAAAAGAGTCATGAAATACATTATGCACATTAATGGAAGTAGGAAATACATGTATACAACTAACCCTATTCTATCCAATCTCTCAAATGGACCACAATATATGGTTGCTAGCTTTGTACAACTTCCCAATTTCAATGAGGTCTTGATGGGATTTACTTTCTAAAGCACATTCTCTCCCACTTTAAATTCTCTAGATGTCATGTTCTTATCTACATAACTCTTCTTTCTATCTTGTGTTGCCTTCAAATTCTGCTAAATGTTAACCATATTGTCTTCCATATACTTGAGCAATTCCATCTCAAGCAATAGTTTGTTTGTTGGGTTGTCCCAATTGACTGGAGTATTTCATTTTCTACCATACAAAGATTCAAATGGTCTCATCTTCAATTAAGATCGATACCCATTATTATAGTCAAAATCAACCAAATGCAAATAGTCTTCCCACATAGATGGATTATCCATCACATTCATTCTCAACATGTCTTCAATCACTTGGTTGAATCTCTATGTCTTCCCATATAACCATGAATGGTATGTTGTGATAAAATTCATATTTGTACCAAATACTTTAAACAATCCCCTCCATAAATTTGAAGTAAACTTTGTATCTCTACCATAAACAATTTCCTTAGGTATCCCATTCAACCTAGCAATCTTCCTCATGTAAACTTCTGAAATATTAGTTGTTGTATCTGTTAGTTTTACAGGGACAAAATGAACATCCTTTTTCAATTTATCAACTTGTTGTCCTAGACAACTTGGTTATAAAATCAATGGTTACAACTTCCCATTTCTTCTTTGAAATTGGAAATGGTTGAAGCAAACCCATTGGGTTTCTATGCTCATATTTTACTCTCTGAAATTCCACACATATGACAATGGAATAAGAAACATCATTCTTCATTTTATGCCAAAATAATTGGCTTCTTACTGCCACAAATGTTTTCTAGTAACCAGGATGTATGGCATATGGAACATTATGCATTTCCTTTAACATTAACTTCCCATGTTCTTTAGAACTAGAACATAAATTCTATTTTTATGCATAAATAATCATCCTCCTTAATCTCATACTCTTTAATTTTCCATTGTACATTTTCTTGTTGTAAACTTTCTTTTACTTGTAGGTAATGTTGATCTGTAATACAAACATATAAAATTCTACTCTTCAAATATGACTGATGCATACTAATGGTTGTAGAATGCATGAGATGTAATCTTATGTTAAGTGCATCAACAACTTTCTTTTGTTTCCCTTTGATATTTTTTATATCAAATTTATACTCACTTAAAAATTCTAGCCTTCTTGTCTACCCGACATTCAAATTTGGTTGTTCAAAAATACATTTCAGACCACTATGGTCTATCCTTCATTAAAATCTCTTTCCCATGAGATAATTCCTCCACATATTCAATGCATGAACTATGGAAACACGATCCAAATCATGTGGCATAATTTTTCTCATGTTATTTAAGTTTTTTGGTCTCATAACTAATGACATACCCATTTTGAGTGAGGACTCCACCAAGTTCTTCATTGCAGGCATCTGTACATACCACTAAATTCTCATTTGGGTCAACAATATTTAAAATAGGTGCACTGGTAACTAATTCCTTTAACAAATTAAAGTTATCTTCACACTCTGCTATCCATTCAAACTTAATTCCTTTATTTTGAAAATAAGTGATGGGATGAACAATCTTAGAGAAATCTGCTATAAACCTCCTATAGTATCCATATACTCCCATAAAAGATCTGATTTCTAAAACATTCTTGGGTGTTGTTCATCCTCTAACGGTTTCAATATTATCTGGATCTACTAATATACCTTCTTCAGAAATTATGTGCCCCAAATAATGGATCTTATCTTGGTAAAAAGAACACTTATTAAGCTTGGCATGAAGATGATGTTCCCTCATCACTTGGAACACCAACCTCAAGTGATGTTCATGCTCTTCCTCAGACTTAGAATAAATAAGTATGTCATCCAATAATACAATGACAAACTTATGTGGATAATTTATGAATATGACATTGATTAAGAACATAAAGACATCAGGTGCATTGGTCATTCCAAATGGCACCACTAAAAATTCATAAAGTCTATACATGATTCTAAATGATATCTTATTGATTTATTCTTCCTTGATTCTTACCTAATCGTATCCAGATCTTAAGTCTATCAATGAAAATATATTTTCTCCTCTAAGTTGATAAAAGAGGTCATCAATTCTGGGTAGAGTGTATTTGTTCTTTACCATGGATTTATTCAACTATATAAAGTTAATGAACAACCTCAATGTCCCATCCTTCTTTTTGACAAAGAGTGTTGGTGCTCATTAAGATGAAACACTCAGGAAAATGTACACTTTATTCAACAATTCTTCTAGTTGCATTTGTAATTATTTTAATTTGGGTGTACACATTCTGAAAGGTGTATTTGATACTAGGGAATCTCCTTATACCAAATCAATAGAGAAATTTATTTCCATCTTTGGCATAAATCTTGGTATTTCTTGGAATACATCTACAAACTCTTGCAATACTAAAAAATCTTCAAGGCTTGGCCCTTTTGTCTTTTCTGGATCCTGCACATGAGCTGCGTATAATTGACATTCTTTACTAAAACATTTATTCATCTATAAGGATGAAATCTCCCTTATAGAAATGGATCTTTGTGTTCCTTTCACATTGCTTTGTTTTCCTTGTTCATTAAGACATGTAAATGTATTTTTATGAAAATCTAGGATAACATGATGTTGGTCCAACCAATCCATTCCAATTAGCATGTTATAAGATCATAATGGGATGATATTCATATCAGCATTATTACTCACTCCATTAAGATTTATTGGAAAAGCTATGACCATCTCATTGATCCTTCTTTTGGTTCTAGTGGCTAGATAAAACAAACTTGACTTTTCAATCTTACATTTCTACAAATGTAATTTATCCACTATTTTAGCGTCAATGTAACAATGGCTTGCTCTTGAATAAATTAAAATAACAACATTTTTATTGATGATATTACCTTCCACTTTGATCATATTGGATTGGTACTCTGCTTTTCGATCTTCAAAGGATGCATATACTCTTCCCATGTATTCTATTGTTGTAGCTTCTTTAATGGTGTGCATAGTCTTTGCTTTATCTCCTTTGTTAGAAAAATCCTTGTATAGGTGATTTTATCTGCACCCCAAACATTAGATTGGCGGTCTTCCTTTTTTCTCAAGGAGTCTTCCTTTTTGTATTCATTCTTAGAAGAATGTTCTTGTTGATTTGTATTTGGAATGTTTCTATTGAAAGGAGGTTTGAATCCCTTCTTTCTATGATCATATTTCTATTTCTTCTTATCCTTCCAAGATTTTTGCAGGGAATCTCTTCCCTTGCCCTTCTCATACATGTAATTATCCTTCCTGATTGTCTTAGTCAAATTCCTAGGCTCATCATACTGAATATTTTCCTTATAAAATGATGGTGTTCCACTTAATAACCTCTCTATATTCACTTTTGCATTCTTGATAAATCTTACATACTTGAGAAATCCTAAGAACTTTTCATATTATATCATGTTCATGCTTCCCAACCTTATTTCAAAAACATCTTGTATTTTATTGTCATACAAGTTCTCTAAAAGGTACTCCTTTTGAAAACATACCTTGAAATGCTTCCAAGTGATCTTGCTCTCATTAATGTGATCAAATTTCTTCAGTTGATCCCACCACCTAACAATGTTTCTAGGCAAATGGTATGTGGAAATTATGGCTTATAGGTTAGATGAGTAGTTGTGCAACTAAAATTGCTTTATGATTCTCAGAAACCAGACTTCACCATCATATTCACTTTCTATTTCACCATCAAAGGATGGTTTCTTAAGCTTCCTCAATGCTCCTTGCAAAATTTCCTAGAAACTCATGTCTTCTTCTTTAGTGCCTGAGGGGAGACACACCTGAACTTCTTGTGGAGTCTTCAAATGCATAAAATTTCCTTGTTGAGTAAGGAGGTGAGTGATTTTTGTTGGTTCTTCTATCGCTTCTTAAATGACCATATCTTCTATAGTTATTTATTCCTTCATAATGTCTTCTGTCTTCCTTCTTCCTTGAGTCTGATCCATTCTTTACTTGCCTATGAAATTGATTTAGGATTTGCATCACATGATAATTTATTTGGTTTTGTTCTCTCACCAACCTCTCATTAATTTCTTTATAAATATTCACTTCTATTCTTAGACTTCTCACAATCACTATTAATGTTTCTTGTTCCCCTCTACTCTTCATCCCATTTCATTTTATCTCTGCATTACTAACACTGATATTTTACCTTTGGCTTCTTTATCATGAATTAAGGATCCATTTTCTTCCTCCATGTTTGAAATATTCTTTCTTATCTTGAATTGATATGTTTATATCCCCTAATTATTTAAAATTTTCAAGCAACCATTTTGTTGAAATTATGCATATTATAGAAAATTTTCAATTGTTGCTACAAGTCCCTTTCCCACTCAATTCATGAAKAAATATATCATCATTATCCAAATTATAATAAATCRAGTTTATTATTCTATGAATYTKMTTTCCAACAACTATATGCATGCCCCAATATGATCTCTAAGATAAAATTTATGGATTCCTAAATAAGCCATTTTCACCCCATTTAGGCATTTTYTCCAYTGATATRATTTTATTGAAATGGCAACTTCYRYCAACTRTGAAACAAAATATGTYAGGAASCAGAGAATATTTTGTATTATACATAAATAATAATAATGAAAATRAATTCATGAAAACTCTTTTGTTTTCAAGTTGATGCTCCAATAAAAARACTWAAKTGATCTGGAAACTGCAACTTTGTCCMTTTTCACCCATTTTTCCAAACTYTGAATTTTTAGMAAAACTATCTATCTCTCAATCTGTGAACTTCCAAAAAAATTTCACTAAACCAAAGTTTTTTTTATTGAAGATTATATAAAAATTAGAGTACATAAAAGTTTCCAGTTTTGTGATCTAGGGTCACTTTTTCTCCTCCAAAAATCTAAAACTTCCCCAAAAAGTGACCYGRGAKAGTGGATTTTGGCCTATTTCAACATTCTCATTCCAATACCCATAGAKTTTATTYAGTTCCTTCATGTTTTATTTCCATGTATTCTTTATGGAMTCTCTCYAAGATTGTMATCTTAATTTGGACCTCTTCCAATGATCTRGACCCAAATATTTAAAATGACTATTTTGAAATTTYTGTCAAATCCAAGCAGAAATGGACAATCTCTAGTGMTTTTTTAGATATCCTCTCTGCRTACAAAAMAAATAATTTCCATYCCATTATGATGTAATTTACTACAGTTATGGAAAAAATAAGAAAATGTCTCCAAACTTMGGTTTTTTTAAACTGTGGAACAATKTTTCCTAAGTGCAATCTGCATGGTTGATCTCAATTCGAAAGAAATTTTGACCATTGATCTAYGCTCCATTTTACGTTGATGAAGGATGTTAWTTTTTATCATGCACAACCCTTTCCYCRAACTACTGACCYGRCCRTTGACCATCATCCCAACTCCCMAATGACTAATTTGCAMACATCTSCAAATCGATCGACCTAGCCATCGAYCCATCRGAGATCAACATTTCCTTATAGATGTCGAAAAMAATTCCTTGATTYGRCTGAKCCAATTGCYRACTRTMAKCCATATATSTTRGCTTACATGGAAACTATTCTAACATGGMATGGCAYATAGAYGTTGACATGGMATGRCACATCATCTTGAGGAATCAACTAGGCTAACGTGGAATGACACATGGATTTTKATGTGGCCTTAAACATGCATGTTGATTTGGCATGAAACATCATCATMTTATTTTCATCATCAACCATCRRYGGTCAGRTATTTCCTTTGACTAAATGAAAACTTTACCCAAATTCACCGATYRTYRATCCATTGACCATCGACAATCAGAGGTTTCCTTTGGCCGAATGAAAWYTTTTCCCAAATCCRTTGATCTCCAATCCATCGACCATCGATGATCAAAGGTMTCCTTTGACCGAATKAAAWCTTCTCCCAAATTCATCGAWCCCTGATCCATCRGGCATCRATGATCAAAGGTTTCATTTGGACAAATGAAAACTTCAGCAAAATTCATMAATCCCYGATCCCTCGAMCATCAAYGATMAAAGATGCATTTTGGCCGAACTTCAACACTTYRCCAAACTCGCCAATCCTGGGCCATCAACCATCGATGACCTATGTTGGCRAACTTCAACACTTAGACAATTTYGACTAAAACCTAGGTGAATCTGGGTAGTTGATCTCCCATCCAAGATGATCTYGACCGTTGATTTTCTCTAACATCCTAAAMAACCAAAAATGAATATGGACCATCRATATTCCTCATTTTCCAAACTATAAAAATGAATCTYAKTCGTTGATTTGGTACTTTGCCAAACTTYGAAGATTAATCAAWTTTTTWAATTTTTCAAGGAGGAATTTGGTTCATTKATYTGGAGATCGAACATGATCTYGGKCGYCAACTCTCCAAATTATATCCATGCTACAACAACCATTAAGATACAAATTGTTCTACCTTCTAGGTCAAATTTGGATCTGCAACTCTGGATATCRAATCCATTAACTTMTCAAACAATTATGAATTATTTCAAACTCAAATATTCCCACGAATTTGGGGATTTTCCTCTCTATTCTTTCTATTTCCCCCCAAATTCACTAAGATAAAAATATGCAAMAATGGATTTCTCAAATTTRCACTCGTTCTGGCCCATACTAGTCTGGTTTTTCAACCAAAAGATCTRATACCAATCTKTAATGTACCCAACCAACCACAAGATGGATTCGCTACTTCAAAACGTAMTTMAAAGTTGATTTCAAAATTCTAATAACATTTGAYTAATAAAKAAGAATRAAAAAATCACATGCAATAATCAAKATTCATGCTACAACATAAAATAAATGGACAATATGCCATTCCCAACAATAACMAAAAATAATTCATATTATAAAAACAAACCTAAGAGATAATAATTAATACACGACGGAAATAAATATACAATCGTAGAAACACATGGGAGAGGGAACTTATATTAAACAAATAATTCACCAATTGGTTGCACACCAAGGATGTTCCACCCAACCATAGATGCTAGTGTTCCAAGTCTCAATAACAGGTCACCCCCGAACCAGGGATATGAATCCATAAGAGTGGTTCCAGGGTGTCACTCAGCTTCCCAAACCAGTCAACACTCAATCTCTCATGGGTTTCTCAACACAGAACAATACAAAGTTCACCATATCTCTTCTCTCCATACTACACTACCCAAAGAAAATGAACTCCCTTGAAAACCATGCAGTCCCTTAGGATGTCCACTTCTTTCCAGGGATCCATTACATCTGGTCAAGAATCTACATGCTAGGACTCTCAGGATTCGTAGTTGTGAATTTTTTTTTTCACATGACAATGCATCTCATACATGCATGCATTAATTCATGGATAAAATGCACGAGTAATTGATATAGCCAAACAACAATGGCTCATTTTCCAACAATTCATTTTTTCTTTCCTAGCCAATATCAAGGATGAATGAGCAATAGTGAATGAGTGAAAGAGTGAAAGGATAGGGTGAACATAATGAAGAGTGTGAACCCCAAAATAGACCAAAGATGGGTTTATATAATTACTTGGAAATCAAGAACCACATGGCCTTCCCCCAAGAATCTCATTTAAGAACTTCTCTCAATTAAAAAAATTATGGGTAAATAAAATAATAATAAAAGACTTACCCCCTTTAGCCACCTCTCTCAAGGAATCATATCCCCCTACAACTCTTTTCCTTTTTCATCTTGCAGACAATGATGTATTTTATTATTAATAATGATTAAGTATTACATTTCCTAGGCACTCCAACCTCTTTCAATTGTTTGGGTGCTTCATCATTTTATAAAATAACAAAATACATTATTTAATTTGGGGTCTCAAAACTAGGGTATTACATACCTCCTGCTCCTTCCCCTAGACATATCCTCCTGCATTCTTCCCTTTTTTATATCTGATCACAATCCAATCACCCTTTCCCTCAGCCCACCACATAACCTTGGCCCCATTCATTTCTCATTTCAATCCCCTTTGGCTTGAGTCATATTTAGTCATGTCCCTTGTCCAAAAGGTCTATTCTTCCCTTATTATGGGCTCCCCAAATTTTATATGGGAGAGTAAATTGAGGTTGGTGAAGCAGGATTTTAAAGAATGGGATAAGACTTACTATGTCCCCCCCCTCTTTAGATAGAGATACCAACTTATCAGAATTAGCATAAATTCAATAAGAAATGGAAAATGAAGAATTCACAGAAGAAGCCCTTAGGAAGGAAAACGCAGCCTTTCAAAATATTCATTCAACCATGTGAAAAGAAGAAGAACATTGGATGTTTAAATCTCATGGTATCTGGCTCCAGGAAATGGATTTTGACACCCCTTTCTTTCACAAAAAAGCACAACAAAGGAAGAAAAAAAATATTGTCACAAAAATTCAGTTAGAATCAGGACAGGTTCTTGAAAATTATGATAAAATAAAGAAAACAACGATCCAACATTTTGAATGTCGATACCCTCAAATCATTAATTATAGTAATGAAATATGAGAGAAGGAAATGATAGCACATACTCCACAAAGCATAATAGAACAAGGAAATAAATCCCTCACAAATGAAATTAGTGAAGAATAAATATCCCATGCTCCATGGGGACTTGTATAGGACAAGGCTAGGACAACATGGCTATACTTCCCAGTCCCTTCAAACACTTTTGGGAGACAATAAAATTTTATTTGAATATGATGCTTAATTATACCTTGGAAAAAAATAAAGTGTGCAAAGCCACCAACTCGACCTTCTTGGCCCTTATCGCCAAATAAATAAATCCATCCAACTTCTCTAGATTCAGACCCATCTCCCTCTGCAATATAACATACAAAATGGTGACAAAAAATGTAGCCAATCATCTTAAACCTTTCCTCCCCAAGATTATTTCAGAGAATCCGGGAGGTTTCATGGAGAACAAACAAATCACAGACAATATAATCCTCTTGCAAGAAGCAATCCATTCCAATAGAAGAAACAAATATAAAGGCATGGTGATAAAACTAGATAGGACAAATTCCTGTGTTCGAGTCAAGAATTCCTTCTTGTTATCACTTCCTAATAAATATGATTTTTCATAAGAATTTACATAATGTATTTGAGACTGCATAGGATACCCGTAGATTGTGCCCATGATAAATGGCAGTCCAACGCACTTTTTTAGATCATGCAGAGGTCTCACACAAGTTTTTCCTCTCTCTCTCCATATCTATACATATTAATGGCTGACTCCCTCAGACAAAATTTAGAAGAAGAATGAACAATGGGGTGACTCTCAGGAATCCAAAATGCTTATGGAGTAAAGGAAATTGATCATTCCCAATTTGCATATGACATTTTTCTATTATGGGCAACCTCCTAAACCAACGCAAGGAGATTTAAAAAAATTATGGATAACTTCTTAACAATCACAAGGAAAAATAGATAGTAGTACCAGAAACTTATATGGTTGTAATATCTCAGGAAATATTCAAGCCACCATATACATAATATTTGGGTTCCTAATGGTTTTCATTTGGTCATATTTTAAATCTCTTTAAATTCTTATTTTCCTCAAATCCTCCACTTCACAGGCATGTAATGAATTTTTTAATAAACTAGTAGATTGAATTAATATTTGCATATATTTGATCTACGAGGATCCGAGAATGCTCATGGAGGTCCAGGAGAATCCATAACATCCACAGAGGTCCAAAATGGTTCAATAATTCTCAAAATTCAATCATCCCAAATTCCTTTGAAAACAACATCAATGCATAGATCTCATCATTATCTTTCCAGCAGTTCAAATGGAAAGTCAAACGAAGCTTGTATGAAAAAGTTATGAGCAGTTAAATTTCAAGTCAACCTAGTGTTTAAGGATCAATTCGTGAGTGCGGACACAGACCAATCTCCCCAGATCCACCTGGATCTGGAACAAAACGTGACAGAATACTACCCTTTCCCTAGATCTAGACTATTGAAATGAACTAAGAGAAATGGATGGCGGACATACCTTATGAACGCTCTCCTTTAATATCTATTGTTCCTTGCTCTGATCCGATGCTCTTGCGTCGTTCCAATCACAACAACACAAACCAATCACAGCAAATGCAGATTAATGTATTCAATACCTAGTCTATACATGTGATCAAGGAATCATGTAATAAGATGACATCATCATTATGGGAAAGGGACATATTACTGTATTGCATTAACGAAAGAGAAACTTACAACCCGAGCCTTGATGTCGTAGGTCTCCTTTCGATGGCTCCTAGCTCTAACACACACACTTTCTCATGCATGAAGAAGTTCAACCACATATGATGACCTTGCTTGTTGTCTCTTGCTGCTGTAGCATCAGTCCTCCATACAGTCTTGCACCAATTCTCCAATCAATATCTTGCTAGCTTGCTTCTATCTTCTCTCGTTAACCATTTCCATGAGCAATCTCTTCAATATATAGGAGAATATTGATTAGTTACTTGGATAGGGAATGATCCCAAGATATCTGGGAAGTTAGTATTTTGCCAACCATTCGAACTCCAACTCACCCTTCTACAAGATTCCTTCTAGAAGGATTGAGAACTTATTCATTTTCCTTCTTTAGAGACATGTTCGCACCCTGGCCATTGACACAGTGCGAGAATTTTGCAGTCAAGCTTAATGCAGCCTGCGGGAATGAAGGATTCTCGCAGGAGAGTATATATGCAACCTGCGAACTATTTTCAAAATATGATTTTGAGAAAATGACAAGTGTAACCTTCTTCAGGAAAATGTTCTTAATGAAGAGTTTTATCTTCCATTATCATGACATGATCATAATATCATCTCGATAACCCAAAAATGTGGATAACAGAATTCCCCCCAAAGTCTGAGAGTGGAACCAATGACAGTCAATAGACTTTGTACGCTGCATGTGTGTGTCAAGAACCAAGAGCACATCTAATCAGAGACCTGCAAACATCCAAGCATCAGCAGAAAATCATATGTATCAATTCTGAGGTAGGCATTCCCATACTCAGAT
>JZKD02S0089785.1:356097-372813 GCA_000966675.3 Picea glauca | reverse complement strand
GACCAATGCGCCAATGCGTTTTGATAACATGAACTAGGTGTCATATTAAATGATATATATCAAGGGTTTAACCATAACACCTATGTATTTTTATGAAACCAATGGTCAAGTAGATAAAATAATAGAACATATAAATCCAATTACCAATTTATAACAACCTCAATTACTCATGAAACGAAATTACATAATCAATCAAAGAATGTCCAATGAGTACAGATCAAAAAGTTTTGCCAACTGCATAATGATAAGTAAAATGTAAGCACAATAGGCATATTGACAAGAAGGATAACGACAATTCAATAATGATTTTAATGAGACTTTGAAAGACCAATTTTTCACGCTTACAGTCGTGAAAACAAAAACAAAGGTAAGTGTGCAAATGGCGCAAAAAATAAAAGTGTCGTTTATTAGAGAATTGCGACGAAAAATTAAGGTTTGCAAAAATTGGTGTAGGCAGCTTATAAGACAGTGGAAAAATGTTAATTGGCTACCAACATGACTCTAGCCTCGATAATATTTGACTTACATTTGCTTTTCACTTCAACTTGGATAAAATTCCATTTACACTAGTCGACTCTACATTACTTTCTGAATCAACTTTGTGGCTTGAGTGGTCAAGAATTTCCCTACGTATAAACAACCATAGTACAATTTTTTCTTCCATATTTGTCTAAACCATAAGTCACAACAGTTTGATCATATGTAAATCGTCCATTTAAGGTACAAGAAAAGTACACTAGGACACTAAATTCAAAATCTAATATGATATTACAATAAACATGAGATTAAAATAAGAAGAGTCAAATCATGTCTTATTAATTGATAAAAGATAAATGACCTGATCAAGATAAATATGAGGTCAAGGAAAATGAAGTTAAAGATGTTATTAAAGAGAATTTTTTTAAAGAGATAAACAAAGGAGAAAATGTGTTCCTAATTAAAAATGACAACATTTTTGTTATTTTGTTAAGAAAATGAAAAACTGCAATTATTCATTATTAAAAGACACAATGGTTCAAATTCATACCTTTTTCAATACTATAAAAACAAAAAGGTATAGTGAAAGAAAGGTGTCTATGTGGTCTACATCTAAAGATCAAAATCATGTGCAGAGTCCAAAAAATAAAGACAAATATACTTATGAAGTGAGGGTGGAAGGGAGGAGCTTGGGAGAATTGTAGTCCTCTAGAGGTTGAAGCCTGAACAACATGGAGTTGCAGCTTCTTTTCAATTTGTTGCTTGAAGAAAACATGGGGTCGGTGCCTCCTTTAAAGTTGGTTCTTGAAGAATACATGGTGTTAGAGAATCCTTTCAAGTTGGTTCTTAGAGAAGCAAGGAGTTGTAGATTCCTTGAGTAGGTGATCAGAAAATAAGGGGATTTGTGTGTCCCGTAGTTGGTTCTCTAAAGAGGATTGGTGTCCTTCATAATCACATATTATTCTTTATAAAAAATTTAATTCTTGTTAATTATATTTATATAATTGATTTTAAATAAAAGTCCATTATTGATCTATCGCAGTGATTAATAAAATAAAAAATTAATTACTAATTGTTTTAAAAGGTAATATTGATTCACCCCCCCCTTCTCAGTATTTCAAACAGTTGGTAGTAGAGAAAGGTTCCATCAGCACAGTCTGATAACTAGAAGGTAGATTCTGCATAAACCAATGGATCAATAAGAAGGAATGTCCTCCAATAGAACACCTTTATTCAAAGGGAATTATTATGCACTTTGGAGTGTGAGGATGAAAGGCTATATAATGTTCCTAGGTTGTGATGTTTGGAAATATGTAGAATATGGGTACACTACACCTGCTACTACTCCCACAAACACAGCTGGAAAGAAGCTTTGAAAAGAAAATTCAAGAGAAGCTAATGCCATCCAAGGAAGATTAGCCAATCCTATAGTTGTGAAAGTAATGCATTGTGAGTCAGCAAAATAAATATGGGACAAACTAAATGTCATATATGAAGGATATTGCAAGGTCAAAAATTCCAAACTACAAACCTAAAGAACACAATTTTAAAACTTGAAAATGAAAGAAAAGAGAACATAGTAGAATATCTTTAGAGAGTGGATGAAGTAACCAACTCAATAAGAGAATTAGGAGAAGAAATCAAAGATCAACCCATTGTGAAAAATATCTTAAGATAATTACCTATGAGTTATGATGCAAAGATTTCTACCCTTGGAGACAGACCAGACATTGATAAGCTCACAATGGATGAAATACATGGGATCCTCACATCATATGAGATGAGAACAGGGCAAGAGAAACTGGAAAAAGGAGAAACAACCTTCAAGGCATCAAAAGTAAAAAATAATAGGAACATGTGTCTAATGAAGATCAGTTAGAAATATATGATGAAGAAATATCCAACTTCATGAATAAACTCAAGAAAGGAACCGGTAGATATAAGGGGAAGTTTCCTCTGATATGTTTTAACTGTGGAAATATTGGACATTTTTCCTCCAAATGTCCCAATCCAAAACAGAAAGAAAGTGATGATGAAATAAATTTCAAAGAAAAAAAGAAAAGAAAAACCAAACGCAAAATGGAGTTCTATAAAATGAAGAAGACCTTTTACACTAAAGAGGACAACAACTCATCAGAAGAAAGTGAAGAGGAAAAGAAATATGAGCTTCTATTTATGGGAATAAAAAATGATGATGTTGATAATAATGAAGTAAATTATGAAGATGAAGGAGAAGTAAACTTTGAAGAACAATTTATCAATACACTTGAATAACTAAGTATAAAAATAAGAATACATCGTTAAGAGAACAACTATTAGAATATGAAGAAGCACAAAAGTCAAGAGAAAGAGAAGTGTCAAAGACCATCAAAGAAACAGAGAAAATCATCAATGATTTGAAAACTCAACTTCAAGAATCCAAAAGAATTGAAGTCATTTTAAACCAACTCAATGATAGGGAACAATACTATGAAAAGTTAGTGGTTGAAATTGTCCTAGTAAAAGATGAAATTGAAAAAGGAAAGAAGCAATCAAGATTTGAAAATAGTTAAAAAATATTGAATGATATTCTTAATAGTCAAAGTTCACCAAGAAATAAAGAAGGACTGGGATATGATTCAATTTTCAACCTCTACTGCATAGAAAACTGATAAAATGTCAATCAGTTATGCAGATGCTCTTAAAATTACCTTAAAAAGATAAAATAACAAGATGGAAATGGCACCATTAAAGGTTGTTTTTAAATAGAAGTCAACACCTTCTCCAAAAGGAAGAAGTAGAGTGATCAGAAGGACTCTCTTTAATAGATATCAACATATATTTCTTGTATATTTCTATTCATGCAACAACTTTGGACACAAAGCAGTACATTGTAAAGGTCATAAAAATTACAAACCAAACAATGTCCAAATATATAAGAACAACAAGAATGATGTAAAGAAAAGAAATTATAATTCATTATCTCCTTTACAAGAGTACAATGTTGAATGTCACAAGTGCAAAAAATATGGCCATAAATCCAATGAATGTAGATTACCAATGCAATCCTTGAAAACAAGCAACCTTAACAATAAGGATAAGAATATATGGAAACAAAAGCATATAGAAGAAAAAGAAACATAATGTAAAGTGGCCTTGTATGCAAAGAACAAAAAGTGTCAATGGTATATTGATGATGGGTGTTGAAAACATATGACAGGAGATAAAGGCAAATTTATCACTCTGTCAAACAAGAATAAAGGTAAAGTTACTTTTGGAGATAATGTATTTGCCAAAATACTAGGGAAATGCACAGTTTCTTTGGGAAACAAGAAAAATAAAGCATAAAATGTGTTGCTAGTAGAAAATTTAAAACTTGATCTACTCAGTGTAATCCAAACTTGTGACCAGGGACATATACTCATTTTTTACTCACAAAAATTTGAAATAAGAAAAGAAGGATCAGGAAAATTAGTTGTGATTTCACCAAGAACCTCAAGAAATGTGTATATCTTAGATATTGAGGAAGAAGAAGAATGCCACATGAGTCAAATAGATGAAAGTTGGTTATGGAATAGGAGAATGGGACACTTGATTTTTGATAACCTGATCAAATCTATTAAAAAGGGATTTGTAAATGATATTCCAAATTTCATCAATCCCTCATATCCTATTTGTAAACACTGTCAATTAGGGAAGCAGAGAAGAGTCAGATTCAAGACAAAAGAGAAATTTACTAAAACCCTTGGAGATTGTTTTCACTGACCTCTGTGGGCCTGTTAGGACTAAAAGGTTACAAGGGGAATACTAATTCCTTTTATCATTGATGACTACACGAGGATGACCTAGGTATATTTTCTCAAAGAAAAATCTGAGGCATTTGAAATGTTTAAATCATTCAAGACTTATGTAGAGAATGAAAAAGATGTCAAATTCAAATTTTTAAGATCAGATAATGGAGGGGAATTTACCTCTAAATAATTCAATAAGTTTTGTGAAGATCATGGAATCAAGAGACAATTCTTAGTTCCAATAATTCCTCCAGATAATGGAGTTTTTGAGAGGAAAAATAGAATTTTTCAAGAGGCAAAAAGAACTATGTTGAATGAAGCCAAGCTCCCATACAAATTTTGGAGAGATGTAATATATACAACAATCCACATACTTAATTGAGCACAAATGATATCTAACCATGAGAAAACACCTTATGAATTATGGTTTGGAAAACCATCTGTAAAACATTTCAGAGTCTTTGGAAGTAAGTGTTACGTCAAGAGGGATGAATATAATCTAGGGAAATTTGACTCAGGATCAAATGAAGGTGTATTTCTAGGTTATTCACCAAACAAAAAGGCTTACAAGTGCTATAATCAAAGATTTTTCAAAATAGTGGAAAGTGCAAATGTAAAAATAGATGATCTAAAATTAAGAAAAATCAAATCTCAAGATGAATTAAAAATTGATGAATGGGGAAGAACTAGTGATGAAGAAGATGGTGAATCAAATTATTAATAATATATTGAAGAACTACAAGAGAATGAACCACAAACTGATGAAGAGAAGGACGTGGAAGAAACACCCTTACCAAGACACCATCAAAAAGAGTTTAAAAGAATCACCCTAAAAATCAAATTATAGGGGATAAACAAGCAAGGGTAGAAACAAGAAGGAAAATTATATTTGATTCTGAATAGGAAATGGCTTTAGTATTTGAACCCAAAAATTTTGCAAAATCCAACAAGAGTGAATACTGGATAAAAGAAAAGAACAAGGAACTTGATCAAATTGAGAAAAATCATACATGGGAACTTGTCCCTAGACCAAAAGAAAAGAATGTGGTAGGAACCAAGTGGATATTCAAAAACAAACTCAATGAAAATTGACAGATCATAAAGAACAAAGCCAGATTAGTATGAAAAATATATTCCCAAGTGGAAGGTATTGACTTTGAAGAGAATTTTTCCCCAGTAGCAAGACTAGAGGCCATCATAATGTTCCTGGCATTTGCATGCTTTAGAAACTTCAAAATTTATCAAATGGATGTCAAGTCAGCATTCATAAATGGAACATTAGAAGAATAAGTATATATTTAGCAACCATAAGGTTTCATATTAACATAAAATTAGGACTTTGTGTGAAAATTAAAGAAATCTTTGTAGCTCTTAAACAAGTCCCTAGAGCATGGTTCTCAAGACTTGATCAGTATCTGCAAAAACAAGGATAGTAAAGAGGGACTATTGATAGAAACCTATATATAAAAATTGAGGATCAAGATATGATTTTTGTGGTGGTATATGTAGATGATATCATATTTGGAAGTAATATTACTATACTAAGAAAAATGTTTTCTACAAAAATGCAGAAAGAGTTTGAAATGTCTATGCTAGGAGAACTGAATTTTTTCCCAGGTTTACAAGTAACTCAAAAAGATAAAGGAATATTCATTTCCCAAACTAAATATATCAAAGAAATTCTAAATAAATTCCAAATGGAATAAAATAAACCCATGTGCACTCCCATGTTCACAAGATGCAAACTAAGCCTAGATGATGATTCACCAAAAGTAGACCAAACCATGTACAGATCAATGGTTGGTAACCTGTTATATGAAACAAAAACAAGACCATATATCTTGCAAGATGTAAGAGTAGTAGGTAGATTTAAAGATTCACCTAAATAAAATCACATGAAGGAAGTAAAAAGAATATTCAAATATCTTAAAGGGAATCTGGAGTTTGGATTATGGTTTCCAAAAATAAAAGATTTTACATTGACTACTTATACTGATGGAGATTGGGCTAGTAGTGTAGATGACAAGAAAAGTAATAGTGGAGGATCATTCTATCTGGAAAAATGCATGGTATCATGGTTAAGTAAGACATAGATCTCCATATCACTATCCACAACAAAAGAAGAATACATTGTTGTTGCATCCTGTTGCACTCAAGTGATCTGGATGAAGAAAACCCTAGAAGAACTACATGTTAGATACATCCAATTACTATCAATTGTGATAACACCAGTGCCAAAATTATCTCCAAGAATCCTGTTATGCATTCTAAAACCAAACATATCCTAATTAAATACCATTTTATGAGATATCAGGTTTATCAAAAGGTAGTAGAACTGGAATATGTTGATACTAAAGGGAAAATTGCATAATTGAAAATATTCAACAGAAATTGGGAGTAATTCCCATACCTCATTAAAAACCACAAAATCACAAGAAAGAACACATGGAAAGGGGGAGCATCACTTGAGGGGAGAAAATAAATTCCCTTTTGTCATTGTTATCAAAGGGGGGGGATCAATAGTAAAATCCAGTTACCAATTTGAAAATAAAGGGTTCTTACTATGTTTCCATCAATTCCAAAGGGAGAGAATGTTGGACAGTATTGTCATTGACGTAAAAAAGGGGTGATTGATTGAAGAGAAGCTCATAAGAGATTGTAACACAAAAACACACGCATAATTTAGATTAGTAGAACTCCACAGTCGGGTCAATCGACCATCAGAATGTTGGGAACTTGTGAAACACATGCAAAACGCAGAGCATTGGAAATCCATAGTCGAGTTAATCGACCATCGAGATGTTGCGAACTTGTGAAAAACACGCATAACACAGAGTAGTGGAACTCCGTAGTCGGGACAATCAACCATTGGGATGTTGGGAACTTGTGAAAAAAAAGTAGAATGTAGAGTAGTGGAATTCCATATTCGGGTCAATCGACCATCGATATGTCGGGAAGTTATTAAGTTGAACATTACCTCCGAATTCGACTTAGACTTACAATTCCTCCAAATTTGACTTAGATATAATTTGACTCACAGTGCCTCTGAATTCAACTCCGACTTGGATAACTTCGACATGAATTTCCTTCGACTTCAACTTAAATAAAAATCAACTTACAGTGCCTTTGAGTTCAAATCCGACTAAAATAAATTCGACTTACAGTTCTTCAACTTCAAATCTGAATTGGATAACTACGACTTACAACGCTTCGAATTCAACTCCAACTTGGATAAAATTTGACTTACAGTGCCTCCGAATCTATCCTTGATAATATTCAACTTACATTTTCCTTCGCCTTCGACTTGGATAAACTTCCATTTATAGTAGTTGACTCTACATTACTTTCTGACTCGACTTTGTGGCTTGAGTGGTTGAGAATTTATCGATGTATAAAAAACCAGAGTACAAGTTTTTGTGCCATATTTTTCTAAACCATAAGTCATAACAGTCTGGTCATATCGAAATCGTCCATTTCAGGTATAGGAAAAGTGCACTAGGAAACTAAATTCAAAATCTAATATGAGATTATAGTAAACATGATATTAAAATAAAAATATTTGAATCATGTCTAATCAACTGATAAAGGATAAATGATCTGATCAATATAACTATGAAGTCAAGGAAATTGAAGTTAAATATGTAATTAAAGAACCTTTTCATAAAGAGATAAACAAAGGAGAAAATTTGTTCCTAATTAAAAATGACAACATCTTTGTTATTTTGTTAATAAAATGAAAAGGTGAAATGGTTCATTATTAAAATAGACAATGGTTCAAATTCATACCTTTTTGAATACTATATAAATAGGAAGGTGTAGTGAAAGAAAGGTGTCTCTGTGGTATACATCTAAAGATCAAAAGAATGTGCAGAGTCCAAGGAAGAAAGAATAAGATACTTATGAAGTGAGGGTGGAAGGGAGGGGATCGGGAGGATTTTAGTCCTCTATAAGTTGAAGCCTGAACAATAGGGAGTTGCAACTTCCTTTCAAGTTGGTCGAAAAAATGGGGTATGTGCCTCCTTTCAAGTTGGTGCTTGAATAATACAAGGGGTTGGAGCATCCTTTCAAGTTGGTTCTTATATAAGTAGGGAGTTGTATCTTCCTTGAGTAGGTGCCCAAAAATTAAGGGGATTCATGTATCCCATAGTTGGTTCTCTACATAGGATTGGTGTCCTTCACAATCACAGATTATTCTTTATAAACTTTGTAATTCTCGTTAATTATATATATAATTGATTTTAAATACAATTACATTGTTGATCTATTGTGGTGATTAATAAAATTAAAAAGTGATTAATAATTGTTTAAAAATGTAATAATGATTCACCCCCCTCTCAATATTTCCAAAAGTGGGAAGAAATATGCCAAGGATTTACAGAGCATTGGATAATAAGCAAGTTGAGTTTCAGTTGCACATGATCAAGGTAGAAGGTAATATTAATGACCAACCTATTGTTATTTTAATTAACTCATGAGCTATTCATAGTTATCTAGATCTTAAAATGGTGGAAAGATTATATTTTTCCATAAGCAAGCTTGGAAAACCTTGGTTGGTGTAGTTAGCTATAGGAGGAAAATGGAAAATTAATGAGATGGTTAAGTCATTTCCAATGGAAATGAATGGAATGCACACAAAGGCTGAACTAATAGGATACCTTTGGGCTCGTATGATTTCCTCATTAGTATGGATTGGTTGGATGAGAATCTTGTTGTCCTTGGTTGTTATAATAAGAAATTTACTTGCATGGATGAGAAAGGAAACTTGAGAACAAGTCAAGGCATTCTGGGGGTTGTGACTATCAGAGAAGTTTCAGCTTTACAATTGAATAAATGATACAAGAAAGGATGTCAAGTATTCACATCTCACATGGAAGAGGAACCTAAGGATAAAGGGCCAAGTGTTGAATATTGCATAGTGCTTAAATAGTTTAAGGATGTCCTTAAAGAGGTACCAAGATTGCCTATGAAAAGAGATATTGAATTATCTATAAATATGATGTCGAGAGAAACACTTGTATTCAAAAATCCTTATAGGATGAGTAGGTGATAATTGAAGGAGTTGCAGATGAAACTTGAAGAACTTATGAAGAAATGGTATATATTCCCATGTGTGTCTTCTTGTGGTGCACCAATTTTGTTTTTGAAAAACAAGGATGGTACGTTGAGACTTTGCATTGATTTCAGGAAGTTTAATAAGGTAATGGTGAAGAACAAGTATATTTTTCCAAGGATAGATGATATGTTTGATCAACTAACAGGTGCAAGGATATTTTCCAAGGTAGATATTAGATATAGATGTCACAAAGTGAGAAAGAGGAAGACATCAACAAGACTGCCTTCAGAACAAGGTATGGTAATTACGAGTTTACAGTGGTTCCATTTGGGTTGTCGAATGCACCAACTACCTTCATGTGTTTGATGAAAAACATTTTCGGGAATTACTTGGATAAGTTCATCATCGTATTTTTGAATGACATTATTATTTACTCAAAGTCTGAAGAAGAACATGAACAACACTTGAGGATGGTGTTGCAGGTATTAAGGGAGCATAAGATTTATGCAAAGTTGAGAAATTGTTCATTTTACTAGGGACAAATTCATTATTTAGGTCATATTATTTCAGAGGAAGGAATATATGTGGACCTAGTATAGATCAAATCCATTGAGGAATTTCCAACACCAAGAAATGTCGTAGAAGTGAGATCCTTTATGGAACTAGTAGGGTACTACAAAATATTTATTGATGGATTCTCAAATATTGTGCATCAAATCACATCTTTGCAAAAGAAAGGTGCATGATTTGAGTGGAATCTGGATTGCACAAGGAGTTTTCATCACTTTAAGAACTTGTTAACAAGTGCACCAAATTTGAGAATTGTTGATCCAGATGCAAACTTCGTTGTGTGAAAATATGCATGCAAGGAAGGAATTAGTGGATTCTTGAGTTGAAATGGGAATGTGGTGTGCTATGAATCAAGGAAGTTGAAAGAGAATGAAAGGCTCTATGCTACTCATGATTTAGAATTGGAATTTGTAGTACATGTTTTGAATATGTGGTGACATTATCTCATGGGTAAAATATTTGAGTTGAGAACAGACCATTGTGGTCTGAAATATTTGTTTGGACAACCAAGCTTAAATTCCAAACAAAGCAGGTGGTTAGATTTCCTCAGTGAGTATGACTTTGACATAAAGCATAGAAAATGAAAAGAAAACAAGGTGGTTGACAAAATCAATAGGAGGATGCATGAGATGCATGTTACAACCATTAGCATGTACCAGACAGATTTGTGTGACTAAATTTTGGAAGTTTCCAAATATGGACATATAACTTACGACAATATATGTCATAGCAAAATTTGGAAGGTTATGAGATAAGAGAGGATGGGATCCTCATGTATAGATGCATAGTCTATGTGCCAAATGATCAAGAGTTGAAAATCTTGATATTGTAAGAGATGAATAAGGTTCCTTATGTGGGACATCCAAGATACTCTAAGACAATTTTCGTAGTCAAGAAGCAATACTTTTGGTCATGTATGAAAAAGGAAGCTGCTAATTAAATAGCTAGATGTCTCGAATGTCAAAAGGACAAGGATAAGCATAGACATCCAGGTGGTTTTCTACAACCTTTTCCAATTTCTGAGTGGAAGTGGGAAGTTATAACGATGGATTTTATAACTAAGTTTCCTAGGACTGCTAAGAAACATGATTCTATTGTGGTGGTGGTGGGAAAGCTTACTAAAGCTTCCCATTTTGTTCCAGTGAATTCAACTTAAAAGGAACCCAACATTGCTAAGATATAAATACGTGAAATTTCTATGTTGCATGGTATACCTAAGACAATTGTGTCTGATAGAGATTCCAAGTTTACCTCAAAATTTTGGAAAGGGTTATTCAAAGGATTTGGAACAAGTGTGAACTTTAGCACAACATATCACCCTGAGTCAAGTGGTCAAACTTAGAGGGTAAATCAGGTGATTGAATATATGCTCAGGATCTATGCTCAGAATAAGCCATGAAAATGGGAATACTACCTTCATTTGGTAGATTTTTCCTACAATAATGGGTATCAAGCATATTTAAAGATGAGCCCATTTGAAGCACTTTATGGTAGAAAGTGAAACATGCCAGTGATTTGGGACAATCCAACAAATCACACAATAGTTAGGGCATATTTTCTCTGGGAAATGGAGTAACAAATGGTAAAGATCAGAAAAATTTTATAGGTCTCCCAATATAGGGAGAAAATTTGTGCATATAAAGGAAGAACCCAGAGAGAGTTTAAAGTGGGTGATCACATGTTTATGAAAGTGAAGGATAGGTGAAATTATCTAAAGTTGGGAAAGTGTTCTAAGTTAGAAGCCTCTACTGTGGACCATTTGAAATCCTGGAGAGGATTGGTCCTATCGCTTATATGCTTGCATTACCCGCGTCCTTGTGTATTCATAATGTTTTCCATGTGGCATTACTTAAGAAGTATGTACCTGATTCTAATCAAATTAATGATTGGAATGTGATTCAAGTAGAGCCAAAAGACAAATTTCAAGTGCGACCGGTTTGCATATTGGATCAGAAAATCAAGAAGCTTCAAAATCAAGTCATGGAGATGGTAAAGTTCCAATGGACCTGGTACGGTCCCGAGGATTCTACTTGTGAGCGTGATGATGCTATGTGAGAAGATTATCCTCATCTGTTTGAAAATTTTTGAAATTTTGTATGTACATGTGTATATGATGCACTAACAAGATTGCATAAATAAGGGGGAGGGGAACTTATTGTCCCTGATCTGGGTCCTTTGTAATTGTACATATAGGTTGGTGAGTCATTGGTACTGATTTTTAATGTAATGTATACATATATATGTTGGTTAGTCGTTGACACATCATTTTAGTGTTGCACACACCTAGGCAAGTGTGGGGAGAGTTGTTATCAAGACAAGGATCACACATGACATAATGTTACATGCTACTTATCAGATGGTTGGTTTATATTGATGGGTAGCTGGTTTGGATAGTTGGTTGTCATTTATGTCAACCCTTGTAGAGTGATATTGTAGATTGATGTCAACTCTTATAGATTGATGTCAACCCTTGGAGAATTTTGGTAGTTTAATCCAGTAGCACAAAGGTATGGTTAAGGGACTTGAGTTTGGTTGAGGTATAAAGGTATGAATATTAGTCTATTTGCAGGTAATACAATTCTATACGCATAGTACATGTCATGCCATTTCCGGTGATATGTGGAACATCACATAACTCCTCAGAGTTAGAGAGTTATGGCCTTGTGAAGTTGGAGAACCCTCATGAGTCTTCTAGAAGTGATCCAGATTATTTTCGGCACAAAATGAGAGCAGAGATATAATAAAGAAATGCACAGAGATATCACGTATATCCAATAATTATAACAGAAATATATCATAGATGCAACCATAAACATAGAGATACAGTAATACATGATTTCTATTAATGAAATAAATGTACAGAGACTGTAAAAATACAGAGTGAAAGACTCGCTAGAATGGTGACATCTTATCTCTGAGAAGAGATGTGAAGGCTACTCGCATTCGTAAGAAGATGATTACAATGAGGCTCTGAAGGCCATTTTACAATAAACAGGAATTCCCAAAACCCTAGACATCCAAAAACCTAACCCTAGGAAATGAAGCACCAAAAGTTATGTGGGCCCCGTTTGGGTAAGTTAGTACATCAACTTCCCGGGGTCGTAACTTTTGCATACGATCTCCGTTTTAGGTGTATGATAGCTCGTTAGAAAGGTATCATCAAGGAGATTAATTTTGAGGGATAAATCATGCCTTAAAATATAATTGAGAATCTCGATCTCAAAAAACCTTCATTTAGGCCCTCAAAATGGCCCCGGAAGTTAAAACCTGCTAAAAATAGTAAATTGCCAAAATTACCAAAAAATTGTTTTGAGCCAGTTGAAAAAGGTGGGTGGCCACTGATATCCACCTGGATCAATCCTCCCTCCTTAGGAATCAATGGTATCCATTGTGTTGAGTTCCCGGGGGAGAGGGAAAAGCGTTTGTTGGATCTACATCTTGGTGAGCTGCTTGTATTGCTGGAGACATCATGCTGCTCAGTTTGTGGAAGCATGTCAAGAACCTTTTGAGGCTAAGGTTGTTCAACAAGTCGAGATACATGAGAGGAAAATGTGCAGAAGGAATATTTTTTCTTTTTTGCAGCTTTTTCGACCTGCTTCTATTGGATAAAAGGTGCTTGGGGCGAGGCTATAGTGGTTGCAATGTCCTTCTGTTCTCCTTTTGAATAGATTGCGAAGAAGCTAAATTTTGTAGTATGAGATACTACCTTGCGACACTTTTTAGGTGGAACAATAGTCATAAATACCTCTGGTATTATGTAGATATGACCTTCCAAAGTAATAATGACACTACGAGGTCGAGACTCATAAACAACATGGTGCTTCCACATATATGGTTGGCCCAAGAGAACATCACAGACATCCAGTGGTGTAACATCACATAATACTTCATCCTTGAAGGTTTGGATGTCGTATCACAATCGACATTGTTGGCTGACATGAAGATCTTGTCCTTGGAAAAGCCACCCGATGTTGTATGGTTGCGGGTGTGGTGTTGTCGACAATCCCAACTGTTTGACAACCTCTACTAAGATGAGGTTCTTCTGGCTTCCACTATCAATAATAAAATACAGTGGGGTCCCCTTCACCCACATCTGTGAATGAAAAAGGTGCTCCCCCTCTTCAGGATCTGTTGGTTCTTCTGGTTGAATTGTTGTGGTTGCGACAATAGTAGTGGGGTCTGCATCAATGAGTTGTCCTTTACCAGTATTTTCATAATAGAATTCTAAATCAGGGTTCATCTCCTTGTCTTTGATCTCGGCCACCAATGACTGTTTTGAGTGACATTCATTGGTGTTGTGCCAGGGGATTTTGTGGAAATCGTNATGTGGGCCCCGTTTGGGTAAGTTAGTACATCAACTTCCCGGGGTCGTAACTTTTGCATACGATCTCCGTTTTAGGTGTATGATAGCTCGTTGGAAAGGTATCATCAAGGAGATTAATTTTGAGGGATCAATAATGCCTTCAACTATAATTGAGAATCTCGATCTCAAAAAACCTTCATTTAGGCCCTCAAAATGGCCCTGGAAGTTAAAACCTGCTAAAAATAGTAAATTGCCAAAATTACCAAAAAATTGTTTTGAGCCAGTCGAAAAAGGTGGGTGGCCACTGATATCCACCTGGATCAATCCTCCCTCCTTAGGAATCAATGGTATCCATTGTGTTGAGTTCCCGGGGGAGAGGGAAAATCATTTGTTGGATCTACATCTTGGTGAGCTGCTTGTATTGCTGGAGACATCGTGTTGCTCAGTTTGTGGAAGCATGTCAAGAACCTTTTGAGGATGAGGTTGTTCAACAAGTCGAGATACATGAGAGGAAAATGTGCAGAAGGAATATTTTTTCTTTTTTGCAGCTTTGTCGACCTGCTTCTATTGGATAGAAGGTGCTTGGGGCGAGGCTATAGTGGTTGCAATGTCCTTCTGTTCTCCTTTTGAATAGATTGCGAAGAAGCTAAATTTTGTAGTATGAGATACTACCTTGCGACACTTTTTAGGTGGAACAATAGTCATAAATACCTCTGGTATTATGTAGAGATGACCTTCCAAAGTAATAATGACACTACGGGGTCGAGACTCATAAACAACATGGTGCTTCCACATATATGGTTGGCCCAAGAGAACATCACAGACATCCAGTGGTGTAACATCACATAATACTTCATCCTTGAAGGGTTGGATGTCGTATCAAAATCGACATTGTTGGCTGACATGAAGATCTTGTCCTTGGAAAAGCCACCCGATGTTGTATGGTTGTGGGTGTGGTGTTGTCGACAATCCCAACTGTTTGACAACCTCTACTAAGATGAGGTTCTTCTGGCTTCCACTATCAATAATAAAATGCAGTGGGGTCCCCTTCACCCACATCTGTGAATGAAAAAGGCGCTCCCCCTCTTCAGGATCTGTTGGTTCTTCTGGTTGAATTGTTGTGGTTGCGACAATAGTAGTGGGGTCTGCATCAATGAGCTGTCCTTTACCAGTATTTTCATAATAGAATTCTAAATCAGGGTTCAGCTCCTTGTCTTTGATCTCGGCCACCAATGAATATTTTGAGTGACATTCATTGGTGTTGTGCCAGGGGATTTTGTGGAAATCGTACCATTTTCTGGTGTCCTTCGTTGTCTTCCCGTGACCCTTTTTTTCCTATGTCTTGGAATGGTTTTTGGGAGACTGTTTGTTAGGGTTGTCTTTGTCATACTTTGGTTGTTGCGGATTTACAGATCCAAAATCCTGTTTGTTCTGGTGTTTAAATTTCTTCTCGATTTTAACATCATATCGATAAGCAGCACCAAGTGATGAGATGTCCAGAAAATCCATTTCAATCTGGATGTATCTGTGTAAAGCCCCACAGTATTTCAAAACCAAATGTCGCTATGAATCTTTGATACCCATCTTGGTGCGGAAGGTATGCAAGGTATTGGTGAACTCCAAAACTGCTTGGCCCCTTGTTATAACCCTAAAATGCACTACACAGGTTTACCTGGCATCAGGCCAACTCATGCCTCTTCCTAGCCAAAGCCATGCTGAATAAAACCTTGAAAAAACACTTAAAACAAGCATTTCGCGCCCTAACCTCTCACTGGGCGCGGGGGACCACTTGCTGACCTTCTACTGCACGCGGGTATCCGCGGGCTAACCCACTACAGCCTGCGGGTACCTAACAAAGCAAAAAATCAAGAAAGTTTCCGTCGGGACACGAGGCTTTTTGTCAGTTAACTGGAACTCTTCGCCATGCATGGCTAAGAGTTCGCCTAAAACCCTAGCTCCTTCCAGCCTATAAAAGGAGGGGTAGGGGTACTATTCAAGAAGGAAAAAAAATCATAGCAAAGAAACTCTGCCAAATTGCCAATTCCATTATTATCCCAACCCTTTAGCTTTGCCTCAAGCTTTAGGAGAAATTCATGCTACAGCAGTTGGAGGACAAAAGAAGAGGAGGAGCCCAGGATCAGGATCGAGGAATGGTGGCCGGTCTCAGAATTCATTGTAAGTGATTCATTTTTTAGACTAATGAAAAAGATGCTTTTCCCGTCCCAAGTACATGAATCTCATATATGTTATTTGATTTATGTTTTATTTCTAACCCTCTAGTAGATCAGTAGCATGCATGTGTAGTCTTGCCTTGATTGTAGGAAGATTTGTGGAAGGGGCAGCAGCAGCAAGGAAATAAAGGCTCAACGGAGGATCTACTTCAATCATCGGTAAAAAGGTGAGTCGATTCTTCCAATGTTTGCATGAGAAAAGGGGTTGAGATTTTGGGTAGAAGGTTAAAAGTTAAGTCTTAAGGGTCATGATCTGCGTACAAGATCAAAACCCTAGCTTGTTAGTCCGTAGGGTAGAATACCCCACAACAG
>JZKD02S0089785.1:302658-317175 GCA_000966675.3 Picea glauca | reverse complement strand
AGCCTTAATGGATCACTACTAGAGGTACTCTTAGTGATGGTACTTGAAGGACCATTGCCATAAGTTTCTTTGGGTATTTCCCTTTAATTATTATTGCAGGAATGATCATCACCAAAGGCCATTTTTTTAAGTAGTGTGTGTAACTTCTTAGAACCATTGCCATAAGTTTCTTTGGTGATTTCCCTTTAATTCTTGTTGAAGAAATTATCATCACCAAAGGCCATTTCTTTTAGTAGTGTCTGTAACTTCTTAGGATGGAATTATCATTAAGAATGACCCAGTAGCATCTCATTTATGAGAAAATGAGAAATATGAATGTACAATGTCATTAAAAAAATGTACAATGTTATTAAATAATTGAATCATATCCCTCATAATTTCCCATTATGGGATAACTTTCATTAAAATAGAGGGAAGTTTATTGTTAGTGACCTAAATAGCATTTAGAAGCATGTGTTTTCAAATGGGGTAGCAAGATAAGTGGGTTTGAATATGGAGAAACTCCATGGTTAAGCATGCTTGAGCCAATGGAGCCTTGGGATGAGTGACCTTCCTAAAAAGTTGTGGTTAGTGGGTGCAAGTCTTGGAAGTGATGATTGACACTATGTGATTCATTTCAGTTGTTTCAATCCAACTTCTTCACCCATGTGAGCATCATATGATACAATGAGTGGTAAGTGGGCCATTCAAACTTCATGAGAAATTGGTCATTAGTAAATGGTGCTATGCAGTTAATCTAGAAAAAAAATGCCCCAGCATGTTGGATTGTGGAAGACCCCCTCATTCTTAAATAAAGAGTATGGAGCTATGATTAAATAGATCATAAGGAAAAACACTTTCTAAGTCTTTTCAAAGGAGGTATCAATCTAAGTGGACTTGAATATGGTGAAATGCCTTGGTTAAGTGCCCTTGATCTAGAAGATCCTTCAAATGCATGGCCTTCCCTAAAAGTCTTGGTTACTGGGTTCAAGTATTATAGGTGAGTATTGGCACTATGTGATTCAGTTCATTGGTTTGAATCTCACTTCTTCACCCTTGTGAGAATCAACTAATACAATTAGTGTTAAGTGGACTATGCAAAATCATGAAAAATTAGTCATTAGTAAATGATGCTCATGGGATATATTCATACATTAATGACTTTGAATATGTATTTACCAAAAACAAATGACATCTCATGCCATACATTATTTTCAAGTATATTACAATACCATGGCTGTCCCTGTTTGGGTAGATTTTAAACCATTTCTAAAAAGAGGCATGGTGAAGTAGTTTTCAAGCTCCAGAAAAATGTGTTGGAAATGTGAGAATCATCCTTGAACTTATATTTATCAAATTCATATAACAACCTTCCTACAAAGGCATTTGTATCATATATATATAATCAATAATACCAACTTTTTTATCATTATTTTTGTCCTTGACATGTGAAGAACCAATGGTATTGTAAAGGATCAAAATTAATAACTCAATGCTAAGTGGAAAAGATTGAGTAGGTGGTTATGGAACTATGCTTGGTATGTTTCCTCGTCAAGTTTTACTCTTTTAGAAGTCTCTGTTAGAATTCTTATTATAAAAATATTGAACATGATATAAATGAATTAGTAAATTTAATGCATTTAGTAAGTTGACACATTACAATAAACATTTATTAGGAGGATGATAAAAACATTCCAATTCACATGCAACCAATCAAATTTGAAATCAATTTACAATTTACTATTTTTTTTTTACTAAATCCATTGTAAATAAATGAATAAAACACAATTAGTATATGTTTTTCTTATGCCTCAAGGGGACTCACAAAGGTAGTTACAATGAAAGTCACCTTTGTTAAGTGGTAGAGATCTTAGAAAGTTATAGTTAATTAATAACTCGTCACTAGGAGATAGACTACATATTGAATGCACAATAATAAATTTTGATTCGTGTTTTACATAAAGAACTATTTGTCATCAGAGTGTTCCTTAAATGAACACTCTTCTCTAAAGAATGAGCATCTAGAAATATTATGAACCCTATAATGTTTCCATGAGTACATTCATGACTATCCATATACAACAAATTTTGTCAAAGTTTTCAGAAGACTAATCATTCATGCACATACTATACATGCAAATGTTGTGTTTGTATTCAACAATATTCAAGTAATCATATTGACTATATATAGGACCACAAAATAGCATAAGTGATACTAACTTCTTCAGAGTAACAAACACACATGAAACAAAAAACAATCCAAAATTTGCAAACTCTATTTCAAACTTGGAAATCATGTTATTATTACCAAAAAAGGAGAATTTAAGGTGAAATCATGAACGTGTGTAATACTTTCTATTGAAATATGCAATGAAATTTTCATATTTTGCATATTTTTAAATTAAATCCCTCAAAAGTCATATATGCCTTGAGAATTTCGCTATGTAGTAAAAGCAAAATTTGTAGGGAATTTTGTTTCTTTCTAATGATAGTTTTTTTTAAATGTTTAATGCTATTTAATATGTCAAATTTTCTTTTCATTATTTTTTCCCTTGGAAGACCTCACAAGGAAACTCTTGAGCACTTCCCTGTATTTGCAAATGGTACTTAGTGTAAACCCATTGGCACTAGTTACAACACCTAACATGGTAGGGACATCGAGTGACAAACATGATAGAGGTAGACATCATGGGTAATCAACTTTGAGACCTCCTACATGAATCCCAAAGCACCCAACCACTCGACATATCCTATCAAGCTAAAATTGTTTCTAATTATATGTGTATCCTTGTGAATTTGTGAAGAAGTGACTTTTGATCACAACAACTATTTTAGTTTAAATGTATAATTTTGGAAAAATATTGTATGATCATTGATATATATAGAATTTTTATCTTTTTTATAAAAAATGTATATTTAATTCTTTTTAAAGTTGAATAATTAAAATTTGAATTGCATTTTATCCACCTTATGTTTAAGTAAACTATAAAACAAAAATAACCCTTTAAAGAGTAAACATTCATGACTATTAAAAAAAATTGTTAATTTTTTGGTTGTGTTATATTTATGATACCAATTTTTCCATCTACATATTCACAACTAGAGAAAATAATGTGTATAAGTTTTAAAACAAAATAAATTAAAAATACAATATGAAAATGGAAATGGAAAAATTATGTCATTGGAAAGATGATTCAATGATGAATCCATTAGTATCAAGTCTACCCCATGATGGGACTATGTTTTGGCATGATTATATTGCCTTTTTCCTTTTGTTTCTATATCTCATTACTCATTTTTCACCTTCCTCTAACCATAACTATGCATATTTTATCTCAAAATCCACTTAGGTATACTTTGCTCTGTTTATCTAGCATTTTAATGAATTATGTAAGTACATTTAGTGGGAATGGTATCTTTTGTGTCTAACTTGCAGATTTGTTGCTACATATTGTATTCTTGATACAGAAGTTGAAAATAATAAGTATGATGCAAAAGAGATAGATTGATACAAATCCATGAGTAATATTGTTTTCTATAGATCCACATATGTTAATGTTGCAACAAAAGTGTTGTGAATCTGAGTTTTCAAAATCAGTGTTGCAACTCCCAATCATCAAGAGCGTGGTTGCAAGTTTGAGTCAACAATGATGCCACTTGTCACCTTCTATGATTTTCCCAAAAGTGCACGCTAATTGTTTGCTTGTTGCGGAAATTTGTTATTCGAGCAATTCATTAACAAAATTGTTGTGAGTAATGTATTGATGGCTCTGGTAGTGGTTATGAATCATCTTTAGGAGTATTTACACTCTTATGTATTCTAGTAACTAATCTAGTTGCATAATTACTCTTGATACCCTATTTTTATCACTATTGTAACTATTTTTAATTAAATACTCTATTTTCATTCAAAGGTTGTAACTGACTCTAGCATCCCACTTGAAGAGTCGGGGAAATTTTTTGACCTATTCATCAACCTCAACATCGAATGAACCCTATATTGGATGATATAGTGAAGGAAGAGTCCCCAAATTTGTTAAACATAAATACATATGTCCCATATCCGACAGTCAATGGATCTCACCCCTTGTCATAGGTCCAAAGAAAAATGGGAAAATAAGAATTTGCATGGATTATAGGGAGTTGAACAAAGCCACTTCCAAAGACTACTTTCCACTACCATTCAATGATCAAGTCTTAGGTACCTTAGAAAGGAAGAAGTATTTTTCTTTTCTTGATGGGTTTAGTGGATAACATCAAATCTAAGTAGCCCTAGAGGATCGAGATAACACTACTTTTACCTGCCCATGGGGAAATTTTTCCTACTAAATATTGCTCTTTGGACATTGTAATGCACCTACCAAATTTCAGGGGGTTGCACTAGGTATATTTTCATATTTGATAGATGATTGTGTAGAAGTGTACATGGATGAATTCACAGTTTATAGTGACACGTTTAAGGAAGCCTTGGCCAATATAGAAAAATTTATCATCCAATGTAAGGAAACAAACTTATTCCTCAGCCATGAAAGAAGCCACATGTTGTTAACCGAAGGGATATTTTTGGGACACCATATTTCACCTGTTGGAATCAAAGAGGATCCAACAAAGATCCAAGCAATATCCAATATTTATATTCCAAAATTGCAAAAGGATGTTTCAAGTTTCTTAGGACATGTTGGTTATTACAGTAGATTCATTGAAAATTTCACCAGAATTGCATCTCCTTTGTTTTCATTATTATCTAAATATAAAAAATTTATTTGGACTAACCAGTGTCAAACTGTATTTGAAGCTTTGAAAGAAAAATTGTCTCATGAACCGGTTTTAAGAGGACTGGATTATTCCTTACCATTTCATATATCAATAGATACCTCAAACAAATATATTAGAGGGGTTCTTGGATATAAATAATAGCATAATCCTTATGTCATTTATTTCATTAGTAAGAATCTAACCCCTGCAAAATTGAATTACATAGTGACTGAAAAATAAATAATTTTTATAATATATTCTATTAATAGATTTCGACACTACATTACTAGATATCCTACATTTGTACATATTTATCACTCTATCATTCATTGTTTAATGAACAAACCAATTACTAATGGTAGAGTAACTAGATGGTCATTTATTGCAAGAATTTGATATCACCATCGTTTATAGGCCTGGAAAAAAAATGTTGATGCAAATTTTGTTTCCAGGGTTACCAATGAAGGTGAAGTTATTCTAGTAGAAGATAATTTCCTCGATGAGCATCTATTTGCATTATCTAATAACACACCATGGTTCACATATATTTCTAACTATTTGGTTGTAGGAAAGTTTTTGATTCATCTCTCACTAAAGGAAAAACATAAAATTATCAAACAAAGTGAAATGTATTCATAGGTTCAAGGATATGTCTTTCACATTGGCCATATCTCATAATCCAACAATGTGTTGGAGAGGATGAAGTTTATGAAATATTAAAATATTTTCATGATGAATCTTGTGGAAGGCACTTTGTTGATAAGAGGATTGAACACAAGGTATTGCATCTAGGTTATTATTGGCCTACCATTTTTTGAGATGCTAAAAATTATGTAAGAAGTTGTGATATTTTCCAAAGAATGGGACAATTTTTTCAGTCTGATGAGATGTCAGTGCAAACTCAACTCGTGGTGGAACCTTTTGAGAAATGGGATTTATATTTTGTGTGGTCCTATCAACCCAACTTCCAAGTAGAATAATATTATATTGGTTTTCATTAATTATGTCACCAAATGGGTTGAGACAAAAGAACTTCCAAAGGCCACAGAAAAAGCAATAGCATATTTAATTTATGAGGAGATATTTGTTCACTTTGGTGTACCATGAGAAATTGTTACATATCGGGGAACTCAATTCACTTCCAAACTCATTTAGGCTATTACAAAGAAATATCAGATCCGACACAGTACATCTACATCTTATCATCCACAACCTAATGGAAAAGTAAAATTCACCAACAAGGTTCTTGAGTCCATATTGACCAAGATTGTGCAGATTCATCGCATGTATTGGGACAATAGGCTTCCATAATATTTATGGGCTTACCACACCACATGGTGGAATACCATCAGCTTTACCCCTTGTGAGCTTGTGTATGGTAAGCATGTTGTATTTCCTATTGATTTTGAATCTTAGAAGCATCGAATGAACCAAATCAATGAACTTGATGACTTATGCCAGGATGCCTTGAACAATACATCTATTTTCCAAAAGTAGAGAGAAAAGTGGCATGATAGATTCATTAAGAAGAAAAGGTTCCAGGTTGGAGATTGGGCTTTCTTGTATGATTCTAGGTTTAAAGATTTCACAGGTAAATTATGTATTTGTTGGTTGGAGACATATGAAGTAGATACTATATATGACAATGGTGGTATCAAATTACACATAATAGATGAAGAAAACACACCTCTTATAGCCAATGGTAACCGATTGAGGCTGTACCAGAAACCATTGTCAAAAGATGCATTTGTAAGAGAGCTTAGCAATTGCACATATTTGGAGATTGTAAGCAAAATGGCTATGCCATTTAAGCTTTCCACAACATGATTTGATCAACATGTTAAAACAAAACCCTTAATAATTCCAATTGTGAAAACCCTTTTTTTGGGAACAAATAGACAAATATTTTTTGAAAAACAACATGCTGCAAGACAATATTTTTGTTAAGAAAAATAAGAAGGAAGGGAACAAATTTGTTCTACTTTATCAATTATTCCTAATTTTCTTGATTTCATTGTTTTCTACAGAACCTGATTTCATCGTTTTCTACAGAACCCAAYTTCAWTATTTGTTGCAGAACTGGATTTCATCAATTACTATGAAACCAAGTGAAGTCTACTTTATTGATTTCTACAAATCAAGTTCATCACTTGTTATACGTCATGGTTGTTTCAGATCTMGTATGCTACGAAACATCAATCCTACCAATTTTCTATTGCTAWACAACCTATATGCAATGAAACATCGGTGTTATAGAGGCTYGTTTGTGGTGGATCCTATCCTTGTGATGGTGATCTATAATTGAGGGAYTGAGATTCCACACAATTCACCAATACATATACATAATAAAATTGTTTCTTTGTCATTATAGAAACAAGCTATATGTGTCCTTCATTCTATGTAAGAGTCAGAAATAAAACAAAAATCCAATTCAAAATACATATTGAAGTGAATTTGTCCATTGACGTTGTATTCGATTTTACAAATTCAAAACCTAAGCATACATTTAGTTTCAAAGTCAAAATTAAAATCATTTACAAATGGGTGCAAACAAGTGAGACAACCCTATGACTTCATGGATATACTTGCAGCTCGCCAATCTCTTCTACCATCCATGCAAAATATTTTTCAAATTGAGAAAAACATAGCATGCCATAGTTAACCACAACATTTACATGCTCATTGTCAATTCCTCTATCAAGCAAATCAGTTGTGACTAAAATAATATTATGACCCTCCTTGAAACCTATGTATATTTTCAAATTTTCTTCATGTTTCAACTCAGAATGAATGCAAATATCTTATTTAGTTATGCATCTTTGTTCACACTCTAAACAAATGCCACCACTTGGTTGAAGTCTAGTGGGCAGAGCTCCTATATGTCAACTTCAAACGACCTTGAAGCTGGTTGAGCACATATGAATTAGAAGCAAAAGAAACAAATGTAATTGTAAGATACTTTGAACTAAATCATTCCTTTGAGTGGTTTTGATGGATGGATCGATTTTTTTAAGATTCCAAATGATCTAGAAAACCCAGATAACCCTGTATTTTGGACACAACAAACTATGTGGGCCAAGTGTGGGGCATTTCATGGGTTGATAATGTGTTAATGCACTAGAAGAGGTGATGAATCTAAACAGAGGGAAAACCAAATTGATCAAGGGATTCACTGGTTTACTTGGTGGCTTATTGCCATAGCTATTCACTAAGGATCAAGGTGACTCTACCCAACGAATGCTATAGTGAAATCGATGAATCTAAGATAGAGGTAGTCAATGCACCTTCAAGATACTAAAACATTTTTTTTCTCTGTGAAAAATCCATTATTCAAGAACCAACATGATTTTCCTTGATCAATCACGGAAACACCGTGTATATAAGCAAATCGATTGTTGTGTGTGGACTCTTCTCTTATGGTTGGTACAGGTAATGAGCTCAAGCTATTATCAGATCACAGGTTTCTTGATTTCATAACAGAAAATTCCATCGTAAATGTAAAATCGATTATGTGCATAACTATAGACAGGATTACACATAGTAAACTAGATTAGGAAAACTATCTAAGCATTTTATTATGCTCAAATAATTCATTAAAAAAGGGGTGATCTATGCATGCTTGAAATATCATGCATTGTTACTCACTAGCAAACCCAAATTATAGATAAACATGGCTTCGGGACACCTTTTCTTAGTGTGGATTGGCTTCTTGACTCCTTCATCCATCAACTTTGAGCAAGTTTCCTTTCAAGCTCTTATTTATGCTCCTTCAAGACTTTCCCCAATTTTCCTTTTCCTCCTCGTTGCCTCTTCACTATAGCCTTCATTCTTTTCACGAGATGCCTTTGGAAGGCCAACCATCACATGGTTAGTTTTCCCTTCCCATTTTTCCAAAAAGACAAAAATAAAATAAAACAAGACATGTTTGTTTACAAAATTTACAAAAAATTGTCAAAGATCCAATTTGGATCACACCTCCCCATTAAAGTCTTTTGGTCCCAAAAAGTTGGACCATTATGGATATGGAAGCACAAGGCCTCCATTTGCTTCTCCATATCCACCATTCCATTACGGGCAAAGATGGCTTGTTTCCTTCTTGTCTTCCCTTGTTTCACTTTTAGAAGAGTTATTCTCTCTCTCTCTTGATGGGATTTGACGAGGTATGCCTTGACATCCTTGACCAAGAGGTACTTTTTTTCACTCTTGTAGGAGGTATCATCCCTATCCCACACGTATGGGCTACCCAACATCACCCCACATGCGTCCAATGGTGCAGCTTTACATTCTACCTCATCAACATAGCTGGCACAAATGGAAAACTTGATTTTACATGTTTGAGTGATTCTCATAATTTTCCCTTGCAACCATACTAGTGAACTTGGTCGCACATGATCGTAGGTTTCTAGACCAAGCTCATCAACTAATGTTTTAGAAACTAGATTACATTGAGAACCATTGTCAAACAAGGCATTTACCTTATGGTTCTTCACTTGAACTTTGATTTGAATAATTCATGTTTATCTCCACTCGCCTTGGGTCGCTGCAATGTGGTTAAAACTACAACTTCATCCAGATTAGAGGTGATTTCTATAAGTTTTAAACATTTTACAATAATGCAATGCACACACAAATTCTTAACAAAGAAAAGTGATAAAAATATGGAGCAAGAAAAAAATCAAGAAGATCAAGAAAAAGACCAAGCCGAATCAACTTTCATTAACATAATGTATGTATATATAGTACATAAATAGGTAACCATCAATAATGGTACACATAACTAAGTGTGTGTTTACCAAGGATAACAAATATATCATCAAGTAAACATAAAGTGGTTTAGGACATTAAGATTAGTACAATATTTCTAACAAACACCCATTTAATATTAAGTTTGTACAAATGTATCAGCTCAACAACAAGGACTAGTGCAAAAGTTGATAAGTCTTCAACCTGTAACTCATGGTCTGAAAGATCATGAATTTCAATGAAGATCTTCCTGAAAAAAACCGCCAAATGTGGATGCTAAAACCAAGTCTAGAAAACTCACTGTGTAACAAATGAGCTAGACAACTTGTAGGTGTTCACTAAAGTGAACCCAAAACCGATGAGAGCAAACCCTGATGAGAAGTGAATTGGCTACATGTCCAACACATCCCAAGTCCTGAAAAACACTAACAATCCTAAATGTGCCAAGTAAAAATGTAAAAGAAACAAGTGACGTCTTCTAGATCTAAAGATCATCCTTGTAAAGTCCGAAGACTATAAAGTGAAAAAATAAGTTTACAAACCGCTCTCATAAATCGACACATAAAAAAAAAATTTCAATAATCTTGCTGACAGAAAAAAAAAAATGTCGAAAGGAATCCAAACCACTGAAACCCACTTTCAAACAAGGCATTTACCGAACCCTAAATTTGGATGCCTCAAATTCCTAAGGATTTATACCATCATTAAAGTTTCTCTATTCCACAGCCCGAATCCTTCAAAACTCCTTCACCTTCTTCAATGGAAGATACAGACTTTAACTCGTCAACATCTCCCAATAATCGCAAATGTTCAAGGCCATCAGATCATAAACATGCTTTGATACCACATTATAAAAATACGGAGCAAGAAAATAATCAAGAAGATCAAGAACTCATAAAATGGCGGAAAAGACACCAAGCTGAATCAACTTTTATTAACATAATGTACATATATATAGTATATAAATAAATAACCACCAATAATAGTACACATAACTAACTATACTTTTACCGGGGATAACAACTATATCCTCAAATAAACATAAAGTGGTTCAGGACATTAATATTAGTACAATATTTCTAACAAAAATAAAACAATTGCAATCACACATATACACAGTGATTTATCGTGGAAACCCAACCAAGAAAACCAACAACTTATTTTAGAGTCGTACCTATAATTCTATTCATAATCTCTTTATTGTTTACAATATATATAGGATCCAGCGACAACAAAAAAAACCCCTAATCTATTAAACCTAGATTAGAATTCAACCTTAATTCCTTAACCAGAATTACATTACCATGGACCACAAAACCGTGTGCCATAAAACCACAAAGTAAGAAAACCATACTAAGAAAAACCGCTTGATAAAAACATCTCGATGGCGTTGGTTGATGGCGTTTCGGATTGGCTTTGGAGCTATTCGACTAGGAGAAATTCCAGCATGAACTCTCTGCTGTACAAGGAATCTTCCCTTCTCAGATGTTGAGTTTTTAGTTCACCCTGTAGCTGGGCTCAGTTTGGTTGGTCTAGGGCTACAAGGCCCACTTTGGCTTTCGAGAAAATGCTAGATTATTCTTGCTTATTACAGGTCCCTAGCCAATCCTTTGGAACTTGACCATCCAGATGACACATCAAAACAGTTATGGACAACATTGATGTTAGAGAAATCTGTCAATTTTTAAGATGCCATTCAGTCAGGCCCATTGCAACACTTAAAAATATCTGAATTGGAATAGGCATGCACTATTCATAAAAAGATTATTCCGAATCAGTAAGGACTGATTCGGAATTACTACCAGTTTTAAAATCCTATAAACGAGGTAGGTTTGAGAGTAGATTTTCCTAAAATCGTTGAAAAACACCCAACTTACCAACAAACAGTCGACGGCCTTTTTCGACATCTCGAATCTCAGACTGCTTTCAACTGTTAGTTTGCAATTCTAGAATGCTTCCCTGCCTGGAAGCAGGCCTTTTCAAACCATTGAAATTAAAGTGACCCGTACTCAAAGAACAGACAGCGTGGGCCAGGTAGGCCATTGAAACGCTGATGTGATGAGGCTGCCTCGGTTTAGTCTCTCGCTACAGGCAATCATTTCTTGAACTTAAAAATACAAATCTGAGGTACTGACAAAATCGCAGTCTTTCATTATACCCACTAAAAAACAAAAAGTCACAGCGAGCGATGCACTGCATCTTTCTCAGCATTTTCAGTCGATTGAAGTTTTGTCAGGAAAGTAAGGGGAGTTTGTGCTAACGATTTCTATTGATGATCGTTCTGTCCTTTTGAAAGCACATGGCCGGTGTAGCTACAGCTGCCTTTTCTTTTACAGATTGGACGTCGCACGCATTTTAACGAAAGAACAATAGGAATAATGGAGGGTTTCATCAGACAGTCTGAGTATGCCATAAGTAATGCTATGCTATGATCGATAGACACTGGTACTGATTTATTTTTTTATTTTTTATTATTATTATGATAGATTATAATTCTATAGTTTTTAAAGTTTTAAAGGGTATCTTCTAGTTACATATATTTCCAATGGATTAGTGTTTATTGTGTTATGGGGAAAATGATGCTATCTAGTATCCCATACATGTTGGAACCAAATGGATCTTTCTTCATCAAGTTCTCGTAAGGTAGTTTGCATCTTGCAATTCAATCTCATTACTTTTTTCAAACAACACATATGAAAGACTATATGAATCTTGTAGTAAGTTAAAAAAGCTAGTATATAGATTACTTGTCCAATGCCCTTGCTGATCTTATAGGGTCCATAGAACTTTTTTCAAACAACACATATGAAAGACTATATGAATCTTGTAGTAAGTTAAAAAAGCTAGTATATAGATTACTTGTCCAATGCCCTTGCTGATCTTATAGGGTGCTAGTTTTTTGTGGATTTTATCTTTGAATGATATTTGTTTATAGGGTTGAAGGTGAAGAAACCTCTGCCCCCTTTCCACAAAAGAATGCTCCAAGCCAACTTGTGGTCACGAAGATCAAATTCGCAATAGGTTTGATCCTCAGACCTATGGGTTATTTGGCCCACGAAATAGACTGATCACGTCCATGGAAACAATAAAACTCAAACTATCCCCTTCGAACGCACCACTTGATGAAATCAAGTGCCGCAGGATTTTTTTCCCTTATGTATTCTAGTTCACATCTCAAGAGTCTTCGACACAATCTTGTCTTATGAAGTTCATAGGAACTCCATCTTCTTTCTCCACCATAGGACCAAGTGCTATGTGTTACAATAACATACATGCGCTTAATTCTCCATAGGACCTGTTATCACACTAAGTTGCCTGGGGTTTTTAGCCTTTAGTTTTATCTTTTCCTAAGCCTTAGATTTTTATTTTTTTTAATTCGACCCTTTTAAAAGTGTGTTTGTTAGGACCCCCTTGATAAATAAAGTATTGAGTCATGACTTGTGTTTTGATCCTCATTCAAATTTGGACTTAGGACCGTTTTGTTCATGATTTATCTTTGATCCTCCTCATGACTTGTCACTAGGATGGATTCACTCCACAAATAACTTGATTTGACAGGCCATTTTCCTCACTCATGTCCTCATAGCCGTGCCTTGTTGTCCTTTGCTTACCTATCCAATCATTTTTTGAAATGAAGCATTGCCAACTCATCAGAAGTTTCTGTAGCGCATTTCTCGTTCATCATATTTCACCATGATTTATGATTCTAGTGTTGATGTCATCTCTTTCTTGTTTTTAGCACCAGGAGTTGGTTAAAAAATGATTTCAAGATCTCGTATTTACGAGCTCTGATAACAGTTTGTGATTTTTGAAAAACTCAAGATTGTTGTGCTGCACAAACTCCCAGTTCTAAGCAGTCATTAGTAGTAGTGCTACCAGCCCTGATGCTCAGGTAGATTCAGAGGTCAAGATGCTCATGAATTCTTCCTGAAATATTGTTGGGGCTTCAAACTGCCTTTTATTCCACAGGTATTCCATGTTTTCCTCATCTACACATAAATTTCAAGGAAAGATAGCGCTCATAATTTTGGTTATCGTGCCTGCATAGCTAGAGGAGATCTTTCCTCACGCCACCCTATCATTTTCTTCCCTCCTTTCAAACCTGTAAATCCCATTACCTGCATATCGAAGTTTGATACATCCACCCACCATTGCTACTAAGCTCACAACATCCAAGCAAGTTCTATTCTCTGCATGTGCGGTGCACTACTTAGAGGCGCTACTCAACAACTTTGTTTCCCTGCTTCCTCTGACACTTAAATTGGGTCGTTTCTACCCAGTTTCAAAAGCCAATTACGGGGTATCCTCTCATTTTCTAAGTGTTCATACCTACACACATCCAAGGGTGGGATTTCAACAGTCAGTTTAGTTAGCTAGCAACCAGCCTGGTTTAAGGGAATTTTTGTCCACTTGAGTCTTGACTTTAGGTCCTCCTGGTTATCACCACTCCATAGCCATAAGAAGCTCTTATCCTAAACTATGGAGACTCCTCAGATGAAGAAGTCACACAAAGGAGGTAAGGTGGTCAAAACCGATCCTGTGGACATGCATCTATTTGAGGCAAAGCCCATGGCCAGAGAAGTTTTTCAAAGGGTGGGATGCCTCTCTTTCTACCAAAATATGAAAAGAGGTCATCCTGAAGTGACAAGGCAATTTTCCTTACATTTTGATGGCCTGAAAACCAAGGTAGGGGATCTAGAATTTGAGGTGACTGAGGCCTCTATTTCAACTGCTACAGGAATCCCTATTGTTGTAGGAAAATCTCCCTGCAGACAGGTAGATCACCTCTAAGGCTTGACCTTAACCCTAGACAGAAAAATGCTTAACGTGGACACTAACTTCCTTTCAAATCTATCTAAACTAATACATGAGAAGGAAGGATAACAGAAGTACCTCTTAATCGACGTTTGTCCCTGCACGCTTCGAGTTGCGCTCCAATCCTTTGCTCCTCGCTGAGTTCTACAGACAAACAAGATACGACTACTTCCTACTCTATTGATATTAGCTTGAAAACAGATCTATCAATTAATGATAAGTTCA
>JZKD02S0089785.1:274890-284935 GCA_000966675.3 Picea glauca | reverse complement strand
TTCCGTTGAGCTGGAAGCAGGAGACTGAGTCTCAAATCATCGTGGTCTAGCTCGAGGGTGGCTAGTGGTAAATCTGGTTGGAATCACTGAGCCTATGGTTGGGTGGAAACGAGCACCCCTCTCAGCATTCGCATCACATATGGAATTTCTGATAAGTGTTATGTCTTGCATTTGGAATTGAATGTCACGATCACATGCTCATTTTTATACGCTCATAAATAGTTTCTGTATCGAAGTGTTTGCCTTGTGCTTTGATTATAAATAATGGATGCATGCTTATACCGATATAACTACAAATCGGTTAATGATTAAAATGTATAAGTTCAGGATATGAGTCTGTTCCCTTGAGGATTGACCCATCTAACTTGACTTGTGTTATGCCCTGGTCTATCCTCCCGAAGGCACCCTTTTTCGAGAAAGTTCCCTCGCATTCCAAAGTCGGAGTGAGCCCCTTGAAAAGACTAGCATTGTAGTAAATCCGCGAGTTTACCTTGCCCCTGTCGTGAAGTAAATGGGATTCAGAGTTTCGGCTCTCGGGAAACTTAGGTGGGAGACCCCTCGTCTTCGCACATCGCAAAGTCCCGACATGCGAAACCCCGAAAAGAGCTTAGTGTAAATGGGCTTTGGAGCTTCGGCTCTCGAGAAACCCAAGGGTATGAACCCCTCGTCTTCGCAAGTTGTGAAATCCCGGTACGCGAAATCCCAGTATGTGAAATCCCGAAGTGGTGTAGTGTGAATTGATTTCTTGGTATGTGAAATCCCGAAGCGGTACAGTGTGAAATGATTTTGGCATTTCGGCACCTGGGAAACCCAAGGGTATGAACCCATCGTCTTCGCAAGTTGTGAAATCCCGGTACACAAAATCCCGGTATGTGAAATTCCGAAGCGGTGTAGTGTGAATTGATTTCCCGGTATGTGAAATCTTGAAGCAGTGTAGTGTGAAATGATTTCGGTGTTTTGGCACCCGGGAAACCCAAGGGTATGAACCCCTCGTTTTCGCAAGTTGCGAAATATCGGTACACGAAATCCCGGTATGTGAAATCCCAAAGCGGTCTAGTGTGAATTGATTTCCCAGTATGTGAAATCCCGAAGTGGTGTAGTGTGAAATGGTTTCGGCATTTTGGCACCCGAGAAACCCAAGGGTATGAATCCCTTGTCTTTGCAAGTTGCAAAATCTTGGTACACGAAATCCCGGTATGTGAAACTCCAAGTCGGCTTAGTGTGAATAGGATTTCGGGTTTCGGGGTTTGAAGAGTCGAAGAACTCGCCTCTGTTGCATTTTGAACTCCCAGTTTCTGAAGTCCCGATATGGCCAAGACCATCGAATCAGGGTATAGATTCGCAGTCGTCGATCTCAGCGAAGGTACGATTTTGGGTTTCGGGGTTTGAAGAGTCGAAATATTCGACTCTTGGGCATCACTAAGTCACGAAATGCGAAAGGCGCCTCTTGGCTTAGCCCGTGGTCATAATCGACGATAACATGGAGGTGAAGCATGTGCTTGGTACTTGAGTTGTACATGACATATTTTCAATGAAATAATCAGTGGATTGGTTTAATGAAGGTCTCGATCAGAATACCTAGCCTACGCTAGGACCTCATAGGAATTTGGGGACTCTGTCCCTCGTTAAAGAAGGAGAAAGAAAAAAAAAAAATCTATTATGCCGTAATGGGTGTGTGACACCTAAAGTCTCTATCCTACAGAAAAAGAAAGATAAGAGCCAAGATATTGGAAAGCCTGTGGAGAAGAAAGAAGAAATCCCTATACATAAGAAGAAAGATAAAGGCAAAGGCATCAAGAAGCCTGATGAGATAGACAAGGTAATTCCTGTCATGCAGGAAGAGAAAACCATGAAAAATCATGTTGAGACTTTTCACGTCACTACTCCACCTAGCAGCCAGACATTCAAAAGATTAATGAGGCAACTTAGGGATACTAGGAAGGAGGTGGCTCATTTGAAAGCAAAATCCATGTCTGACAGGGTTAAGATGAAAGAATTCATGGATGGCTACAACCACACTCTTGACCTAGCAAGGTTTGCAACAAGAAAGGCCCATCCTCTCCATAGGCAGCTCAAAAACCTTTATAGGAAGAACATAGGTTTTTAGTCTCGGAATAGAAATCTCAAAGAAGAGTTGCAACATTTTCAATATGAAGTGGCTCAAAGGAACTTGCAGGTATTGGTTGAAGCTTCTATTGAAAAGGAGACACCAACAACCAAGGAGAGCATAGCTCCATTGAAGAAGCATGTCACTGCTAAAAGGAAGAAGCCTGTTGTGCCAAAGGAGGATCCTCCTTCTCCAAGAAAGAGTGTCAGGTTAAGTGCCAGGTTAATGAAGTAGCTGGTGAAAGGTGAGCTCCATTTTTGAAGATGGTCCCTTTTTGTGAGGATAAACTATTGATGAAACACTACCTCTGCCACCTATACAAGCTTCTAGTGCTTACTGTTCAGAGTTTTGGGTTTTTTACAAAGAATTAATCCCTTCGACAGTAATAGTGTATACATTATGTAGCTCTATGGCACTACGGAATAGTCTATTTTTGATATTCCACTAGTTTGCTACCCACAATGCTGTCGAAACGCCTTAGACTAATGAAGATGCTACTACCCGAGGTTGCTACCCATTCTGCATATGTTCAAGTGAAGGTGTTGCGAATTATGATGGCGCTGCCTAAGTTTTGACAGGATACACAGTGGAGCTATCAAAATTCGCTACCAAAATTATTGCAGAGACTAAAGTTTGCACAGAGGATACTAAGGTTTGGCACTACCTTTTCTACTTGTCTAGTTTTGAGGTTGCACTACAGAATCTCATGAAATTTGGTGAAGGAAATACAAAGTGTTCTACTCAGAGTGCTACCCAAAGATGCTACCAACAGATACCAGGAATCCAGGAGGGTCGAGCTAACAACTTTTTGGATAGCTGATGATGGAGAGAATTGCAGAGCCAACAACTGGCAACATGATGACAACCACATGCCCTTGAAGGACACATGGCAAACAAGGAGTTACGCAGCAAAGGGAGATCAAGTTAGTTCAAAGATTGGTTGGATCAATCACCACCACTTTCCAATTTTATAGCATAGGTTGTTAGTCAAGTTGTTATATGGAATAAATTCTTAGATATTTTCATGGGAAGAAGGCCAGCTCACACCTCCAGCTATTGCCTCCCTTTTTGTTATAAATAGATAGATGAAATTCTTCAGTAGGTTTGAATGGTTAAGCAAGGCTCCCTTATACTGTAATATTTTGATGAAGTTACTGTGAACTGGTTATGTACTTGATTTGGGACATCTTGGTTAATAGAAATCGGCTTCTCTTTCCATCTTATTTGCTTCTGATGCTAAAGTGTTCATGCTTTGAATGATTCACATGAATGGTTGTGGTGATGTTATGATGTATGTTTGATTATTATATTATCATGATGTTTCTTTAGTGTCCTTAAGTTATAAACTCAAGAAGATCTTGTGTTAAGATTCTTTCTTCCTTAGGTTTTCTGCAGACCTGATGTTTACAACAACCTCTACATTCCTCTCACTGAAGTCTTCCCTTTGTTCATACTTACTCCCACTTTTTGATTTAAGTTAGCCAAAACCTTGATTGCTCGTGCATGCTAGCGTTGATTTCTGAGTTGGAACATTATCATCTTGAGTCTTATCCATTTGACCCCTCAAAACTCTTTTACATTCACATATAACTTGATGGGTACTAGGCTTTCCTTCCATGCAATCTGAAGGTGATTCCTAGTGCTAACAGGACCACGGGATGGGACCAAGCGCTAGAGAGTTAGATTGCTTTTGGTCATCAGACTTTTCTTTATCCCCATAGTCCATCAAAATCTCTTGTCGAAGTGTCTAGAGTAAAGCCACTCCAATAGCTTATCGCCTGCCACTCCTACAGTTGAACTCCATGCCACTTCGATGGGTTGGGATTGCTTCGACTATTCAACTCCCATAGTCATCGGACTATCACCACTAGGAGTATTAGTCTCTGGCTCATCTTACGACTGTTCATAGACTTTGAAGGTCTTCAAATTCTCTGCCTCCTCGAGTATCGTCTCCAATCCGAACTCAAGAGTTGGATCTTCGTTGATCCTACCATGATCAATGGTCGATATTCTTCCTCACTGGAGTTCACTTCTCCTTACCATTCATACCTAGAACAAATTCTCATGACCTCTCTCCTCTCACACACATACTCACGAATTCATGACATTTAATAGATATTGCACACACAATAATAGAAACCCAAATACAATAAAATACATAATTTTCATTAAGAATTGAGCTTGATGTTAGACACTAATATGGTCTCTACTGGGTTTACATTGTGTCAGGCCTCCCTTCACTCATGCTCGAATGATTACATTTATAACATCGAATAACAACAGGGATCAGATAATTGCAGATCTGATCTATCCTCACATTATCGCTAAAATCACTCAACAATATCACAACAGACCCCAATATTAACTCAGAATTTTGAGGAATTGCGTCCTCTTGGCCATGTTATTCTTCTGGAAGGTTCAATATTTCGAACTTTGATTTGGGGGGACTCTATGTGCCTGCATCAAACTCCCAAGGTAGAAAATATTCATGATCTCTTAATCATGTTTCTTCATCATTGCTTCCATCATCAACCTCTGGTCTTCTTTTTCCTCATGTACCACTCCATCATAACACTGAGCTTCTCTCCATGCTCAACAATGAGATGAAACCAAGCCTTTATCTTGTAGCAAGCCGTCACACATGTTACCCAATACCTCATCATGCTTTCTCCTGAGCTTGACCTTTTGGTATCACAGGTTCTCTCCTATAGAACCTTCTGAGCACTTCTTGCTCTTCTTTGTCCTCTACATCTACCCACTCTTCACGGCGGAAAACTTCCCCTGCTCTGATACTACTTGATGAATACCAAATCCGGGGGTCACAAAGATCAAATTCACAATAGGTTCAATCCTTGGACCTGTGGGTTCTTTGGCCCATGAAATTGACTGATCATGGCCAAAGAAGCAATAAAAATCAAACTATCCCCTTCAAACACACCACTTGATGAGATCAAGTGTCGTAGGAATTTTCACCCTTATGTACCCTGGCTCACATCTCTGAGTCTTCAACTCAATCTTGTCTTATGCATTTCATAGGAAATTTATCTTATTTCTCTACCGTACGATGAAGTGCTAGGTGTTACACTAACATACCAGTGCTTAATTATCCATAGGACCATGAGCTAGGACCAAGCACTAGGGCGTCATACTGTTTCTGGTCATCAGACTTTTCTTTATCACCATAGTCCATTGGACTCTCTCGTTAGAGTGTTTTGGAGTAGATCCACTCTAATAGCTTATCCCCTGCCACTCTAACGGTCGAACTCCATGCCACTCTGATGGGCTAGGACAACTTCTACTGGTTAGCTTTGATAGTCTTCGAACTATCACCCCTCGGAGTATTAGTCTCTATTCTGTCTTCCGACTATTAATAGACTCCAAAGGTATTCAGATTCTCCTCCTCCTTGGGTATCGTCTTCGATATGAACTTAAGAGTTGGATTGTCATTGATCCTACCATGATCAATGGTCAATATTCTTCCTAACTGGAGTGCGTTTCTCCTCGCCATTCAGACCCACAACAAATGCTCGTGTCCTCTCTACTCTCGCACACATACTCATGGGTTCATGACATTTAATAGAGGTTGCACACACAATAATAAAAACCCAAATACAATAAAATACACAATTTTCATTAAGAATCAAACTCGATGTTACACACTAATATGGCCTCTATGGGTCAGGTTTCCCTCTTGGCTGGGTTTACATTGTGTTAGGCCTCCCTTCACTTGTGTTTGTAGGCTTACATTTATAACAACGAATAACAACAAGGATCAGATAATTGCAGATCATATCTATCCTCACCCTATCACTTTAAAATCTCTCAACAATATCACATCAAACCCTAATATTAACTCAGAATTTCGAGGAATCACATCCTCTTGGCCGCGTTCGTCTTTTGGAAGGTTCAAGATTTCAACTTTGATTTGGGGGGGGGTCTATGTGCCTGCATCTGTGTACCTAGAGGGCTTCTGATATAACCTAGGGTACATTGAAGGAAATTCTATATACAAGTGGTGTCTAATGTGGTACTACTCAAAGGGGTACAAACAAAGGTTACAAGGATGTCCGACCATGTAAGGTCTTCTATTTTCTATCTACATTCTTCCTTGATTGTAGATTTACTCACATAACGACAAATCTGTGTTATTTAACGACATTGAAACATGTCTCTAGCTTAATTTGTTTTTTCTTCTAAAATTCAGATTTGTGTTAGCTCAAGAAAGAGCTATGATACCTCTTGCAGTGTTCCTTAACTATTAGACTTGAAACATAGAGATTATAAATGTAGAAAACCAGATATAAAAGACAAATAAGATGAAATATGTGAAAGATACCCTTGTATTTATGATTATTAGAAGAAAGAAAGCAGTGTTCAATTGTCTTTTAAGGTGGGTGGACCTTTCATTAAACAAAGCTTTGAATACACCAATACTTGAAAAAAACACCATAGCTTCCTAACTCTTTAAATAGACTCTCAATAAAAAATCCCTAACTACTTATGGCCCCATTATTAATATAGTAAAACTTCAAAGATATAAGAGAGAATCCACCATAAAACTTCAAAAATAAACCTTAAACACCAACAATACCAAAGCATTCACCATGAACAACACCAAGAATATATAGAGAGGGAATTTTAATTTAAGGTAACACCATCAAATACTCCTTATGGAAGGAATCACTTCACACACCATGCTTGCTACAAGACAATAGAATTATACTCATATGCATTTATATTTTTTCATGAATATTCATAGGGGTCTTATGCTAACTACCCCTTATTTTATATTCTTTCCTTTTAATTATATAATGAGCCTATTATTTTCTTTTAATTACATAGTGGACATGTTTCAATATTATGGCCACATTATATTCATTATCCCCTTAGGTACCTCCCTAAGTACGCCATATAAATTCATATTATCCTTCCTAGGTACATTGCATTCCATCCCCCTTGGCATGTTTTGGCCTCAAAACATGAGAATAAGCCATATAATATCATTGACTAAGCAATGTAGCCAATTTGTACCATGCACAAGCATCCATCCATCCTAGTAAAATGTGGAGATGGGGTCCAATTGTGGTCTTTCCTCGATCTTAACTTTGGTTTCTTCTTGGGATCTATGTCTTTGTTATGTTAGTCTGATATGTCCATGCATTTCGTTTGTCCTCCATGTTCCTCCATACTAGTTTCCTTGTTGGTTCCATGCTGATCCATAGTAAGTTTGTTGACGTTCATACTCTTGCATTGACAACTATTGTTTCTTTGAGTGGTGTGGATGGCAATATACAACAACCTTAGATACAAATTATTCTTTTTTTGAATCTTCAACATGTATTTCCTTGGCTTCATCTTCTTATTTATGTTCTTCGTGTGACTTTTCATCAATTTCCTCAATAGATTGTTCTTCTGACTCAACCCCGAAATCTTCATCTGATGTGTCATGAGGTACTACAATTGGTTCCCCTACAGTTAGTTCTTCATCTGTCATGGCTAAGATAATTCCACCAAGTTTTTGCATCACCTTTTAAATTCATACATGCCAACACTGTCTTGAAATCCCCCCTATTGACTTCCTATATTTTATATATTCTTCAATACTAGGGCCACCATCTTTGCTAGTAAAATACATCTTGCCAAAAATATAAATAGGTTTCAAACATAAACACTTACTTTTCAATGGAGATCTTTTATGTAGTTTTGTTTGAGGTCAGAAATGTAAAATGATCACAACTTTAGTTATACTTATATGATTGGTTATTATGACCCCAATTATGAAACACCACAACTTTTATGGATCTAATGGAACTGATTTGACTGAAATCTATGCACTATCAAAAGATATCCCATTAGTTAACTAGCGATATTTCCACTTCTCGGACTCTAAAAATGCATATTTTGAACTGACGATATCTACACTTCTCAGACTCTATTTTGGACGATTTTTTAAATTGGTTTTTTTCGAGAGGAATTCATATGTATGGCATGCTTATTCAAATTCTACACAAAAAGTTTCAAAAATCAACTTGAATACAATCGTCTTCATTTTCCCGTAAAAAATATGCAAAAAGAAAAATAATTCTCTCACTTTGTGCCTAAAAATTCTCCCACTTTGTGCCCAAGAAAGAGCTATGATATCACTTGTAGTAAAACTTCAAAGATATCTAATACAATGATATGTATGTGTATTTATACTTTGTCATGAGTGTCCTTATGGGTCTTATGTCAAGTACCCCTTATTATTATATTCTTTCCTTTTAATTACATAATGGACATAATATTGTTATCTTTTAACTACATAGTGGGCCTATTCCAATATTATGACCACATTACACTCATTATCCCCTTAGGTACCTCCCCAGGAACATTACAATTAATGGTACCACTAGTGGCCTTTGTTTAATAAAGATGATCATTTTTACATTAAATAACTATCCACTACTATCTGACAAGACTTATTCAAATAGAATGACCACATACCTTAACCACTAATTTTTAAATAACTTAAAGTAGAGAGGTTAGGGTAGGACCATAAGACTATTCCATATTTTTAGATGATTTCAAATGAAAATAGCCATTTAATTGTAGAAAAAACTATTTCAACACATTTAAACTAATTTTTAATTATACTTTGATTTAATTATTATATTTTAGGAAAGTATTCATGTCGCGGTATATATATATATATATATATATATATATATATAATGTGTATTAAATTATATTTTTTAAATGTCCCTTGTATCGGGTGATAGGGAAGCGTTCAGTCGTGGGGATTTTCCCTGAGGCAAGCTATCACTTTTAACCCACGATCGTTGACACCAATCCACATTGGCACCTTCATTAACCCCCCCCACATGAAACATCACTCCATCACCTCCACACTCCTCATGACTCCCTCTGCTCGATGTCACTCCACCATCAACGTTGATCTAATGACACTCCTTTGGTACATCTGCACCCCCTAGCTGGTCCTTCGCACAACTCTGACTCCATAAAGCTCCCTCACCTACAGTAATGATGCTTACGACTCTGGCCATGGCTCATCATGGGCTTAACTTTCTATTTCTTCGAAGAGGTGGCCGCTCCTTAAACTCCCCCCCTGACACCTTCTTCTCGATCTAGTTCCCTCGTCTTCCCTCTGCTCCATCTCCAATTGTCCTCTCCCTTTCCCCCATTTCAACCCTGCTCTCTCCTCCAACATAGTGTCTCTTGGTTTCTCCTGCCCTAGCTGCTTCCATGGCTCGCAACAGTTCATCTCATCATTCCACAGGAAGTTATTCCCGTTGCTCTAGAGGTAATTCAGGTTTGAGGATTATTTTTTTCAGTCGAAGCTTATCAAACCCACACCCCACAAGTGAACAGGGTCGAAATCGACCTAGTAGAGGAGGACATTAGAGTTCTAAGGCATTTTATTCATGATGATGAAGTGGTGCACTCCACAGGTTTGTGGATTCTTGACCTGAGCACCACACGAGCTCATGAATCCCAATACCTAAAAACCATAGACAACTACTAGCATATCAATATGTTGATGGGTCAAGTCTTGATCCAGTGGAACAAGGCACACGAGGAGATTATGCTGCCATTGAACGATGTGCAATTGCAAATAAAACTGGTGGATCATGAAATGAACCTATTAGCAGACAAACTGGTTGGTATGGTCCTAACCAACTTGGATTTTCCTCAACCTTAAGTGCCCATGGCTAAGGAACGCCCTCCAATTACTTAATTTCTTATATTTTTTAGTTTACTTAACATGTTTAGTCTGTGAGACCTAGGTATCCTTACCCCACCTCATATCGATCTTTCTTATAATACACACCGACTAGAATTTTGCATAATAAACAATCTTAAACTCTATTATTTCAAGTTTTACAATTTTAAAATACAAAAAATTTATAAGTTCATAAGCAAGTTGATGCACTATTTTGA